>JADRCC010209736.1:0-11645 GCA_019843855.1 Hylomyscus alleni
CCCACACACACACCCCTCTTTTATAAGGGCACAGATCCCATTCATGAAGGCTCCCTCTTTCCCCTTGTGACTCAATCACCTGCAGACCCAGACGCCTAATGTTAACACATGGACAAAGAAACTGTAACGGAATAATTTGGGAGGAAGGTCAGAGTAGTGGGCATGAGATTTCTGTTGTCAGAGGGCAGGGCTGGCTGGGGGTAAGATGGCCCAGAGTGCAGATGAAGACAAAAACAGATAGACTTGGGGTGGGATACCCATGTTAGCACATAAAGCCCCTCTTGGTGTCATCAGAAGAAAAGGAAGAGAAAATGGGAGCCTGTTATCTAGCATTTCAATACTTCAGACTGAAACAAACTCTGGGGAATTAAAAATCTAAATTCATACCTGGCCTTCCCTATCAGGCATGCTCATGGGCATATTCTAAGAAACAGCCTGCAAGCTCCATTTTCATTGTTAAATATTTACAGATATGGTGTGCGGGCCTCTGTGTGTACACTTGTCCTAGATTCCCATAAAGTGAGGGGCGATCAATAGTAAGCTTGGGCTCTGTCTCTTTGAGAAGAGGATTATTGGAGCACAGCACACCAGGATAGAGCCAGCCAGCTGGAATTCTCAGGAGGTAAGCCTGGGCAACTCCTGTCCAATCACTCCAGCTCTTTCCGCCCAGGCTGTACCTTCCTGCCTATTGTAGACACCCTGGGTTCCTCGGAGTAGTAAGAAGCAGGAATGTGGCTTTTGAGAGTCAGGCTGTGTGGGCTGGAGAGATGGAAAGTAGGTAATGGCCCTTGCTGCCAAGCCTGAAGACCTGAATTGGATCCTTGGGACCCACATGGTACAGGGGAAAAAAAAACAACTCCTGCTGACTGTCCTTGGAACACAAACACACACACACACACACACTATAACTACACTATTTTTTAAAAGTCAGGTTACATGTTGAGGTAGCATCCCTGCTGGTGACATCTATTGAGCATGTTATAGGTGGAGGGTGCCGTCACTGGCAGAGCAATAGCTGCCACTCACAGTGAAAGGTGTGTGTGTGGGGGGGTGTGTGTGCCAACTGGGAGTGCCCACCATCAGGGCCACATTACAGCTACACTTGGGAGAGTGCTGCATGTGACAGGTACCATGGCAGGCAGACGGAAAGGAGGCATTCCACACACAGGAAGCACCCACCACCACCCTGTTGATGGAGGGGAGGTCAGTTGCTTCTGGACCAGCTTCAGGCCCACCCTTTCCTTTCAAGACCTACAGCAAGGAGCTATTTCTTCCCCTTTCCTGGGCTATGACTGACAAAACACAGGCATGTGACAAGGATTGGGACGGACTTGACTTGTTCCTGGTGCTCATCCACAGCCTGCAAGTAATCTCCACTCCTCTGGGCTTCACAAGTGCAACTGCTTCTTTCTCCTGCCAGTATCTAAGCTTCTCCTTCTCTAGAAGACTCCTTGAGCTTGGGTTTCTGGAAGTAGAAGATCCCGACTGAGATGTGGCCCATAAAGTGTGCTCTCTGTCTCCCAGGGACTAAGGATCACTCCCCAACTATATATATGCACACACAAACAGGGTTTATAAGAGTGGCTGGTAGGCTGTGATCTATCTAGTCCAACAATGCCTGCCTCTCGGAAAGGCCAAAAAACCTGGTTAGTGGTTTTAGTCCATGAGGTTGAATGTCTCAGCTAGTGTTCAGTCTATGTTGGAATTCCAGAGAAGTAGGTTCTAATACCCACAAAAGAATACCTCAGCAACAGGATAGATGAACTTGCCATCCAGAGTGAGAGCAAGCAGGAAAAAAACCAAAAGCTTCCTTCTTCTTTTTTTTTTGAAAAGATTCATTTATTTTATGTATGTGAGTATACTGTCGCTGTCTTCAGACACACCAGAAGAGGGTATTGGATCCCATTACAGATGGTTGTTAGCCACCATGTGGTTGCTGGGATTTGAACTCAGGATCTCTGGAAGAGCAGCCAGTGCTCTTAACCACTGAGCCATCTCTCCAGCCCAGCTTCCTTCTTCTGTGTCCTTTAATATGGGCAGCTGCCAGAAGGTATGGAATTTGGGTTGTTTTTTTTTTTTTAACCTCTAACAATCCAATCAAAGAAATCCTCCCCAGGCATACCCAGCTGCTTTGATTAGTTGATTCTAAATGTAATCAAGTTGACAACATTCTTCAGAGAGTCCCTACATTCTCTGCATTTCCCAATAAATGTAGGGAAGGAGAGAGGAAGAGAGAGACACAGAGAGAGAGAGCCCATTCCTAAAAGACGCTATCTTAGGATTTGTACTGCTGTGTTAAAACATTGAGAGCATTAGGAACTTGGGGAGGAAAGGGTTTACTTGACTTAAGGTCCCACATGACAGTCCATCACTGAGTAAACACAAGAGCTCAAGGTGAGAACCTGGAGGCGGGGACTTGAAGGTCTGCTGCTTACTGTCTTGCTCTCCATGGCCTGCTCAGTTTGTTTTCTTACAGAATCCAGGCCCACTCACCCTGGGCTGGCACCGCCCACAGTGGGTTGGGCCTTCCACATCCACCATCAATCAACAAAATGCCCCACATGCTTGGCCATAGGGCAAGTTGAGGTTTTCTCAGTTAAGGGTCCGGTCCCTCTTCCCAAATAGCTCCAGGTCGTATCAAGTTGACTTAAAAAGTAGCCAGCAGACACTTTACCAACATGCCCAACAGCATCTAGGTCCTCTCTTACCCTCTTGAGCAGCAGGCACTGACCCTTTCCTTGGAGCATTTTCTCTGTTGGAGATTACATATTTACTTATAAAGCCCTTTGTTCTCTGAGATTTGCTCTGAGTCTGCCTCCTGCTCAAGCGCATAAAGCCTTCTTGTTAGATGAAGAAATGAAGTTAAAGAGGTGAGACCCAACAGAAAGTTTAAGGATGAGCAAGAAGCTTCCTTGTGCTCATAAGCCAAATCTAATTATTAGTTGGAATTCTATCTCCAGAAAGACAATAACCAAGACTCAGGCAACATTGCCCTGACCCCAACTATGTCCTCAACCTCTCTGGCTATGTCCGTTTTAAAAGCTGGGTGAGAGCATTTCCTGAGGCTGGATGGTAAGTACGCAGACCCAGTACAGTGCCGGAGTCTACATATCAGACAATCAGACAAGGACTGCACATCTCTCTGCTTCTTCACATCTGGGACCTACGCTGGAAGACTTGGAGGCTGGGGGCTGGAGAGTCATCGTAGGTCACTGAGTAGAGCCTAAATTTATCTTCTAATGACTCCATGGTCTGTGTGCTGGGACTCTTTGGATTTGCTTACAGCCTGGGTCCTGCAGAA
This sequence comes from Hylomyscus alleni, assembly GCA_019843855.1. NCBI lineage: Eukaryota > Metazoa > Chordata > Mammalia > Rodentia > Muridae > Hylomyscus > Hylomyscus alleni. Next base: position 3,302 of record JADRCC010209736.1, read on the forward strand.
CACTCCAGCCTCTCATTCACAGCCTGTGAAGCAGAGGCCATGGAGGAACACTGCTGACGAGCTTGCTCCCCACCGCTTGCTCAGCCTACTTTCTTATACAACTGATGATCACCTGCCCAGGAGTGGCACCACCTACGTCAATCATTAATCAAGAAAATGCTCCACAGGCTTGCCTACAGGCTGATCTGATAGACCAATTTTCTCAATTATGGGTCCTTCTTTCCAAAACACTGTAACTGTGTCAAGTTGAAAAAATTTACCAGCACAGAGAATGACTTGAGCTGTGCCTGTTCATAAGTGAATACTGTAGTTCTACAAAAGCCTTTATATTTGGAGAAAATGAAATCTGTCCTGTGTCCAATACCAGGGTGCAGTCTACTCTTTCTTGGCTCTGTGTTGTATTTGTTTTCTGGCCACCATCTCTACTCAGCAATGGAAAGTACTAGAAGAAGAATGGAGGACTGAAGGAAAGACCAAGCCAGGATATCTCTTCTCTTCATTTTCTGCCTCAGCCCTGCAGCTCCTCTGGGACTCTAAATCACCAGGGGCAGAGACAGAACATCTTCAGCTTTGGCTGTCAGAACCTCTGGGTGGTGGTGGTGCATGCCTTCAATCTCAGCACTCAGAAGGCAGAGGCAGGTGGATCTCTGTGAGTTCAGATCCAGCCTAGTCTACAGAGTGAGTTTCAAGATAGCCAGAGCTCTACAGAGTTCTCATCTTGAAAGATCAAAGCCAAGCCAACCAACCAATCAACCAAGAAACAAACAAACCAAAAAACCCTCAGAGTACAGCAACCTAGCTCTTCCCCAGGTCCCTCTGGCCTTGTGGGTCAGCCTGTGCAGCTGTGGCTCACCTTCTTGCAGCTATCTCATCTCGAGTTTCACTTGTTTTTCCATCACATGTCTAAATAATTTTGTGCACTATATTCCAGCTGTTCAGCACGCCTATGCCTGGAGTTAGCGTATCACACCTGGAGTCCCAGCCAGGTAGGAAGGTAGCTTGGACAACTGAGTAAGACCAGTCTCAAAGAAAACCATACCAAAGGAAAAAGCCACCGAAGGTTGGAGCATGTATCTGTAATTTCAGCTAGCCTGGGTTACATAGTGAAAGCCCATCTTTTATATTTATTTCAAAGCAGGAGCCATCTCAATAGCCCCCAAATGATGGCTTCACAGGACAGTTTATGGTCATCTCTTACAGTTGGCTGGCCTCAGCTGGAAGCTTTCCTGCTAAGTCCCTTGTTTACATTCAGGTGTTCTCTGCAGCTGTACTTATCCAAGACTTCACAGTGAAGCTGAACATCCAAAATGGAGCACCCATGAGGCTGTCAGTTCCTGTTGGTTGCTAGCTGACAAGGAATCCTAAGCTGTTGTCTTAGAACAATGGTTCTCAGCCTTCCTTATGCTGCTACCCTTTAATCTCATGTTGTGGTGATCCCCAACCATAAAATTATTTTTGTTGTGACTTCACCACTGTTAATTTGCTACTGTTATGAATCATGGCATGAATATCTGTATTTTCCAATGGTCTTAGGCAACCCCTATGAAAGGGTCATTTGACTCCAAAGGGGTCAAGACCCCACAGGTTGAGAACCACTGATTTACAGTACATGTCCATCAGTGTTTAGTTGCTGTGGCAAAATAACAGGAAATAAATTCAGAGAAGAGAGTTATTTGTTGCCCAGCAGTGGTGGCACACACCTTTAATCCCAGCACTTGGGAGGCAGAGGCAGGTGGATTTCTGAGTTCAAGGCCAGCCTGGTCTACAGAATGAGTTCCAAGACAGCCAGGACTACACAGAGAAACCCTGTCTCACAAAAAAAAAGTTATTTGTTAAGGTAGAGGGGTGTTGGGTAGGGTGGGAACAGAGACAGATCAAAGGATCTAGGTAAACTCTTGGGGATCCTGCCACCTACAGTTTTTTATTACTTCCTAATAGTCCATTCAATTACAAATTAGTCAATTAGCCAATCCAGGAGGTAGGTTAGAGAGTGCTCATGATTCAATCGTGTTGCAAGGTCCTCTGTAAATACTGTTATATTGGGGACCAAGCCCTCACTCAATACAATGAGTCTTCGGGGGACATTTGAGACTGGAACCATGAAAGAATGGTTTTGACACTGCCTGTGTAGACTTTGTATAGCATGGTAGCTGGGTTTTAAGAGGGACAGCCTCAAGAGCAAGAACTCTAAAGTTGCCCAAAGAGGATACCTGGGTAGGACCTGCAAGGCTTTCTGTGAGTTTGCTCTGAAAGTCCACAGAATGACTTCTGCCCTGTTCTATCAGATAGAACTCTCCTAGATTCCACCAAGATTCAAAGGGATAAGGAAATGCTGGTTTCTACTCCGCTGAAGGAGAAGCAGGCACATTGTGTGTCTAGTTACAGTAATCTTTTTGTTGTAGTGCTTTTGTTTAGATGTTTGTTTATTTGTTTGGATGCAGGGTTTCTCGGTATAGTCTCAGTTGTCCTGGAACTCAACACAATGTCTTTCTTTTTTTTTGTTTGTTTGTTTGATGCCACGGGACATTGTTGGACAAAGTATGGAGGGAAGTAGAGTGATGTGCTTCAAAAAAAAGCCACACCTGTATCTTAGTCACTGCTCTGTTGCTGTGAAGAGACCCCACAACCAAGACAACTCTTATAAAAGGAAACAACTGGGAGCTTGTTTCCAGCTTGAGAGGGTCAGTCCATTATTGTCATGATAGGAAGCAGATAGGCATGGTATTTGGGCAGTAGCTGAGACTTTTACATCCTGATCTGCAAGGTAGAGAGACACTGGGCCTACTGTGGGCTTTTGAAACCCCAAAGTCCATTGCAGTGACACACTGCCTCCAAGTCTACCCCTACTCTAGCAATCCTTCCCAAACAGTTTATCAACTGCAGGTTTATATACAAGCCTATGGGGAAGGGGGACATTTTCATTCAAACTACTACAGCCTGTGCAGAAGATCCTGCAGAATGGCTCATTAGAACTCCAGGCCTATGCAGAGTCTTCATATAGCTTTGCAATGCCCATCTCTATAGTGAGAATTTAGGTTTCCTTTAAAAATACACAAATAGGAATGTACTTTCATCTTAATCCACATGTGGAGACATGGGGCTGCTTCAGATTGTCCATAGCAGCTGACTGTGATTTGCCTCATACTCTAGCAGGAGCATGATTTTGCCAGCAGCAGATAGTTTCTGTGATTGTGTGATATTTGGAATTTTGGGAACTTTTCAGAGTGTATATACATGCTAGAACCCAAAGAGGTAAGGTGGGTTGGTGGTCAGTTGTTGGTGGTCTCGGCTTATTAAGTAGTCATGAGCAAAGAAGAAACAAGGAGAAGAAATTAGATCTCCTGACATGGAAGATCAATCTTGCCCCAAGGAACTCCATGCCCCTGATCAGCAGGAATTAGTCTAATGATAATGTCCCCCCTCCCTTTCTATCCTTTTCCCCTTCCTATCTAGTGTTAGAGGGTTGAAAGCGTGGAGAAAGGTAGAAAAAAGAACTCACAAAATAGCAAAGATAGCTACAGCTACACATGTCTGTATCTGGTTTAGTATCCTGTTAACTATCAGGCAAAACCTGTGAAACATATTGCCACTAGATTTCACAAAACCAGATTTGATCCTTGTATCAGCTAATACTATAAATTGTTAGCAGAAATTCACCCCACACACATACCTCCTTCACTTTGCTGTAGACCACCTTCCTGGTGTCCCCACCAATGCATCTGGTGAACGCATTGATTTTTAAGACTTTCTTTTGTTCTATGACTATTAAAAAGAAAAAAATCCATGTACCTGCTTCCATGGTGGAACATGTCACTCAGGACAGTCTGAATCTGTGTTCCCAGGCCATGGGCACACCCATTGGGCTCAGAATAAAGCATCACTTACTCCCTTTGGACTGAGAGTTGTGTTTTGTATGAACAAAGCAGACAGTGGGAAAATGAACTGTAGAAAAAGACAGGCTTCACTAACATGGAAAATACAGACAAGTGTTAACACCAACAAACTGTTGTACCAACAGGAATCTCAGGAATTACCCAGCCCCAAACTGTTAACCTCTGCCGGGTCACTGTCAACTAGAGAAACATCCAGACCTGAGGCATGCCTCTGACTTCTGAGTTTGGGTTCTCTCTAAACATTGAGCAAGTATGATGTAATGCAGGCAAAGAACACTGTAATTAGTCAACCTTTCCAAGGGACAGTATTGCTTCTTTTTATTTATTTATTTTTCCAATCCTGCCAAGGATTGAATCTAAGACCTCATACGTGATGATCAAGCATTCTACCACTGACCAACACCTTCCAGCTATAATCTCTCTTCTTCTTTTATGGAATCCAAGTCAGTTCACCTCCCTGGGGGATCTTGGCAGATCAAGTCTCTTCTTCTAGTCCCTCCCACTCCCCTGCATTCCCAGGCTGCTATTTCCATCTCCCAAATGCTGGGAATGCATGTGTACATCACCAAGCCCATTTCTGAGATGCTAGGGATCAAACCCAGGGCTTTCTGCCTAATTACTAATTACTTGGGAGGTTGAAATAGGAAAATCAGAAGTTCAAGCGCATCTTTGACTACATAGTAAATTCAAGGCCAGCCTGAATACATGAAACCCAGCACTTGGAAGCAGGCAGATTTCTGAGTTCGAGGTCAGCCTGGTCTACAGAGTGAGTTCCAGGATAGCCAGGGCTATACAGAGAAGCCCTGTCTCAAAAAACAAACAAACAAAAAAGAACTGGAGACATTTAAGAGTGCTTACTGCTCTTTCAAGAGAACCAAGGTTCCATCCCAAGCACTTACATAGTGGCCTATAACTCCAGATCCAAAGGAAGAAATATCTGCTTTTGGCCTCTGCAGGCTCCTGCACAAACATGGCCCACATAAACTCACATAGGCACACACTCAGATCCATACAAAAAGAGTTCATAAATAAGTAATTTTATAAAAATCCTCATAAGTAGCATTCTAGTTTTATTCTGTTATTGTGATAAAACATTGACCAAATGCAACATGGGGCGAACAATGTTTAGTTCAGCTTACAGGTTATAGTCCGTCATTTAAGTAAGTCAGGTCAAGAATTCAAGTAGGAACTTGAAGCAGAAATCATAGATGAAGGGTGCTAAGCTTAGCTAGCTTTCTTGCACAAACCAGGATCACCTGCCTAAGGATGGTGCCACCCACAGTTGGCTGGGCTGTCTTACGTCAATTAACAATAGAAACAATCTCGCACAGAGTTGTTCAAAGAATAATCTAATTGGACAATTCCTAAATTGTGATTTCCTTCTCAGAAAACTGTAAGCTCTCTTAAGTTGACAGTGAAGGCTAACTAGGAGAGGTAGTGAGGACAAAAATGACCCCAAAATATCAAATGTCTCCAGTAACAAAGACAGGAATAATTATTCACTGCCCACTTTCCCAGTGAAATTTCAGGGCAATTTCTCCAATCCCTAAATCAGGGGCTGGAAAGGTGGCTCCCTGGGTAAAAATACTTGTTGTCTCTGAGTTAAAATCCCTAGTGCCCAATGGGGATGAGGGGAGAGAGCCACCAACATGGTCACACACACATGCCTATAATCCCAGTTCTTAGAAGCAGAGACAACAGGGTCCCAGGAGCTGGAGGGTCAGGAAGCCTCGCTGAAGCAGTGAGCTTCAGGTTTAGTGGGAGACTCTGTCTCAAAGGAATAAGGCAGAAAGTAATAAGAAGACGACACTGAACATCTTCCTTGGTTTCTACAATGCAGACATGGGTGTATGAACCACAGATGGACACACATACACATAAGTACATAACACACACACACATACACACACACACACACACACACACACACACACCAAACAGCAAAAGAAAATTCTTCCCAAACAGTTGTGTCTCCTTGTACTCCGGGAAATGTTTTATAACTCTAAACATCTCTCTCTCCCTCTCCCTCTCCATCTCTCCCTCCCTCCCTCTCTCTCTCACATACACACACACATACACAGGTCAATGGGCATGATCAGAATGTGGAGAAAACAGGAACGCATGCAGGGCGATGGCAAGCGGCCATTTTTCCAGCCAGCCAGCCTGTCCTGTTGCTGTTGCTCTGTGTCTGTTCGTTTGCATAAAGGATCTGCTTTTCCAAATGTGATGTTTAAACTGCAACAGAGCGAAAGCAAAACAAACAGAGAATGGTCGGCTGAGGGCCTGCACTTTCTAGGCCCCGGTTACAAAGTAAAATTAGATAGCTGGTAGCCAGGGCTAGGAGATTTATTTTGGTCTGAAGTCAACCCACAGATTAACAATATTGGCAAGAACTGTATAGGAGAGGAAAATATTTTGGACAAGGCTGCATATGTTGTAGATACAAGTGTCTCCTTCTGCACAGTGGCCAAGGTTAAAAAGAATGGGAGAAAGGAAGTGTTCCTGAGAACAGTCACTGGCCCCTGTGTGTTGCCAAATCATGCCGTCTTGGATTGGTTGCCCCTTACACTATATGAACAAGTAAAAGCGAATAGGAAAGTACACCCCAGATATGATTTAAAACAACAACAAAAGAGAGAGGGCCTGGTCATTCTCTCCCCTGACCCTTATCCTTCCAAGGCCCACATTCCATTCAGAGAGTAATTTCCAGGCAGTAGCTATTTCCGGATTCTCAAGGGCTTGTCAAGAGCGGCATCAGACAAAATTATCCCAAATTGGAGATAGGCAAAGGAGATTATTGGGTGTTCTTTTGGGTGCTTACACTTTTGATTGATTTCCTGTGGCTAGCCCGTTTCACAGGCCCTGCCCCCACACAACCAGGGTCAGAGGGTAACTTTGTGAGTTTTTTTTCATCTGCTAGTAGAAATGGAAATAATTTCTAACCAGCCATCTCACTCATCTATTAAATTAGATAGAAATAACGATTCTCATGCCAACCAGTTTTGACATCTTGTAGGTTCTCCTCATGAATTAATGAGTAAAATCAAATCCTTGGCATATGATTGTTTTAATTTGACCAGGTTTTTTTTTTCATTATTACACTTTTCTCTCTTCTGTGTGCATGTGTGTATGTGTGTGCATATGTGTGTGGGCATGTGCAGGCATGTGTGTGGGAGGGTATCTGTATGCATGTATGTGGATGTGTACGTGCATGTATGTATGTGTGTGTGTATACTTGTTGTCCCTGACATGCAGGAGTGGGGGTGTGCGTGTGTGTGTGTGTGTGTGCGTGCGTGCGTGTGTGTGTGTGTGTGTGTGTGTGCGTGCGTGCGTGTGTGTGTGCATGCTGAGCTCACCTGTGGAGGTCAGAGAACAATTTTCAGATATTCGGTTCTTTCCTTCTACTCTGTGGGTTCCAGGGATTGAACTCAGGTTCCGAGCCTTGACAGCAGGCACTTTAATCCACAAAGGCAGCTCGCTGGACTAAGGGAAGCCAGTTTTTTAACCTCTCAGAGACTCTACTTTAACCAAGAAGCACTTGTGTATGTTGACATGGCATTTTCTTCTGGCATCCTTGCCACACCTGAATCCTCTGGCCCACGCCCCATACACCTTGAGGTGAATCCCCATCACAGACCTACAGGCACTCCTGGCCCCCTTCCGAGAATGGCTGCACATGGGACCCTTGCCTGTGTCCTTACCTACACACACCACTGAATTGTGCTAAGTCTCTGAGGAACCATCACAGGGGTCAAAAAGTGTCCAGGACACACAGCACTCCCAAAGTCTCTTCCTTAAATTTTTTTGTGCAACAAAAAAAAAAAAAAAAAAAAAAAGTAATTTTCTACTAATTTTTGTTTCAATAAGAAAAAAAAAGTAAGCAACTTCAAAACACGAAACCATCTTTTTTGTTTGTTGGTTGTTTTGGGGTTTATTTGTTTTGTTGAGAAAGAGATCTCCCCTTTGTAGGCCAGGCCAATCTCAAACTAGTGGCAATCTTCCTGCCCCAACCTCCCCAGAGAAGGGATTCCAGGCACATGTCACCACAGCCAGCCAGTCATCAATTGCTTAGGAACACTTTCTCATCTTCAAATCAGAAGTCATTTTAACATCACATTAGATGCACATACCGCACTATGATGGGTCACCTGGAGGTTGGGATTCTAGAGGTCTAGTGTGGATCTGAGGTTCTGTGTTTCTCAGAGCTATCCCAATGCTGCAGTTGCTAGCTCTCGCTCCTACTTTGAGTAGCAAAGCTCTAAGCAAGAACCTTGCCTTGATTTTTGTTTTTGTTTGTTTGTTTGGCTTATTGTTTTTAATTTTTTATTATTATTTTAATTTTTAATTGTTTTTTTGTTTTGGTTTTTTTTTTGGGGGGGGGAGAGGTTGAGACACTGTTTCTCTGTATAGCCCTGGCTGTCCTGGAACTCACTCTGTAGACCAGGCTGGCC
>JADRCC010209894.1:0-13642 GCA_019843855.1 Hylomyscus alleni
TCTCTCTCTCTCTCTCTCTCTCTCTCTCTCTCTCTCTCTCTCTCTCTCTCTCTCTCTCTCTCTCTCTCTCTCCCCTCTCAGCTCCATCTTCCCTTTTCTGCCCAGTCACCAGCTCTAGCCTTTATTTTACAATAAAGGTGGGAAGAAGGTATATAGGAAATCACATGAGGGCTGACTTATCCCTTGTTTGCAGCCCCTCACAGGAGAATGAATTAGCATCAAATTACAAACAGCCCCAGAGCTATCCTCAACAGTTAGCAGAATAACTGATAGGTAGGCTAATGATTGTCTACAAATGTGTCATAGTGGAGAAAAACTCATTTGTGAAGTAATATCTCCTGGACTTTTAGTTTGAATATTATGTTAAAATATTACCTAGTTTAGACTTAAGCTTTCCTTCAAATGCTTTTCAATTAGCTATTTCAAAGGAGATTATACTTAAATTTCTTCATAATGTCTGTCTCATTCTTTGTAGAACTTAGTCAAAATGTTTCTCTTGGAATTTTTATCAAATATTTATATACCTATGCTTATGCACTGCATATGTGTGTACAGTTAAGTGAGGAAGTATGTGGTTCAGACTTCTGGCTAAGCTGTGGTTAAGGGCCTCGAAAAGCCATCTATTATGGAATATAGACTAGCTACATATTCATGGAAATTACAAGAAGTTGATCTGAATCTGATTCATGTGGACCTCTGCTTTAAGTTTGTAAAATATGTTTAACAATAATTTGAAATAATGGGTTTATTGACTCTTTGAAATGTTCATGTATTTATACACTGAATTTTGGCCTAATACATTCCCTGTTCCCCCCCACCAGAACCTACCAACCTACCTCCCTTGTGAGTTCATATCTTCTTCTAAAAATTATTATTCTTCTTACTATTAATTATGAATAGTATCCTATTTAGTCAAAATAGTTTTGACTTTGTGTGAATTGGGGAGGAGTTACCCACTAGGGCATGAGCTACCCACTACCAGTCATATCCCCAAAGAAAATTTGCTTGTTCCCTGTGCAAACATCTACTGCCAATTGCTCCTGACCTAGGGACTGGGCCTTTGGATCATTACAGCCCTTTTCATGTAATGTTTAGATGTCTTGATCCTATATGGATCGTGTGTAGCAACCACCATGTAATGTTTAGACGTCTTGATCTTATATGGATCTTGTGTAGCAACCACCACTGCAATGAGTTGACGTGTATATTAGCAATGCTATAGCCAGCAAACATTTCATAGTTTCCCACCCCATCTACTACTTCTTACGTTCTTTCTAAACACCTCTTCATCATGTTCTCTACTTTTTGGATATGTAGACCTTTATAAAGATGTTCTTTCCAAAGGTGAGTACACATGGGTGTGTACCAAGACTTTTTGAAAACATTTTTTTTCATTTAATAGATTTAATCATGTTTTTTTCCTTCTTCAAACCCTCCCAGATTTTACCTTTCATACCATTTTCATTAAAACCAATTTCATAGTATATTGTTTGTAGAATTAAGTGTTATTATTATTAGTTGTTTTGGTTGTTTCATACCAATGCAGAAGGTTCTATTGAATATTCCCCTTCAGACTTCCTATTTTTTATAATTCCTAGTTCATCATTCAGGAGGAGGCTTTTAAACCTGAGGACACACAGATGATTTGTTTAAAATTGAATCAATATTATACAGATGTTCTGGGATGAGCACTCTAAGAGTCAAGGCTTTAAGAAAGCTGTTCAGAATTCTGGAACCGAGTAGAACTTATTGGCAAAATGTATGTGTTTGGAGTGATAAAGTCGTTCTTTTTTCCGTTTATAGGCTAATTCGTTTTTTTTTTTTCAGAGCCTTCTCATCAACTTTGTAGCTGCACAAAATGTCGAGAATCTCCATTGTCTTTATCAGTTAAGGAATATGTACCTATGCACAGGTTATCGTTAGTTTTCACTCGTCTTAGGAATGTTGATGAGCCGTACGTATTGTTTTCCTTATTTTATTCTTACCTGTCAGAGCGTTAAGTGCATCAACTTGAGAAGGGTTGTAAAATACACTCACTTCATCTTACTTAGTGACACAGTTTGTGCTTTTTGTTGGCTGCAGTGCTGTGAGCTCTGTACATGTATTAAAAATTCTATCAAATATAAACTTTAACATATTTAGCATCTGGTATTTGGGTATAAACAGATGGCTCTAATGCAGATGTTTTCAGATATTTGGCTACTGATCCACTGTAGCTCATAAATCATGATTATATCCAGAAGTACCTGATGTTTAAGAAAATTAATATAAAACTTTCTTAGTAGCTATATAAAACTATAATGATTCCACACACACATACATATACAAGCATGTATCTACATTTGAAGACAACTAACATACGTTTAAGTAGCCCCTTTTACTCTAGCATTTCTATTATACTCAAAGGTTATAAAGGACAAATAGACAAGTCAAAAATACATTAAGGAGGATGTCAAGCATACACAAAGATAACTAATGTTAACTTAGAACTTTGTTTGTGACAATTCCTTTTCTAATAGTAATTTTTGAGATGGGCTCTGTTTTTTTTTTCCCATTTTACTTCATACATATGGGTGTTTTGTCTGTGTGTCTAACTGTGCACCAGGTACAATGGCTTTGAAGGCTTCAAGAGAGATTGGATTCCCCAGGACTGGAATTATGTGAGAATCAAATATATATCATCTAGAGGAGTACTCAGTGCCTTTAAGCACAATGGCATTTATCCAGTCTGAAACCACTTTTAAAAATATGTATTAATATTTGTACGTACTTCCACAGCTCAATATGCTATAATGCAAAGTACATGTCATAATGTGTATATTTTACGAGAGGCCTACATTTTTATTGTAACTTAAAGAAAAAATGAATAGGATAGAATTCTGGCTTTATACATAGGGAAGAGGGAATCATTAAAGTTCAAATTAATCTGTCAATTTACAAATGATATTTAAGTTTGCAAGGCATCCTTATCAACTTTCATGTAGATCTACATTTTAAATTTCTAACAATTATAATGTCAGCTATCTTGATATTATGAGGACTTACTCTTGTCTTTGACAAAGGTATTTCCAAAGCTTTCATGAACATAATGACAAAGGAAGCACCCTAGGCATATATACAAACATACTTGATAGCCGAGTTATAATTCCTTCCTCTTGACTCTGCTTTCCTCCTGGGCATTTTACTGCCCACACTGGAACACTTGATGGAAGTTTTACTAATTATGCATATGAAAATTTGCATAAGAGCCATCTATCTAAACAACTTACACATTTGTTTTACATTCTCAGAAATTTTGTGCCAGATGGAATGAATTTCAGACTTTTAGAAGTGCGTAATTATTGAAAGCATAAATTTAAAGGAGTTGAGGTGCAAAACTGTAAGCAGTGAGGAAAAGAGGTAAAAGCAAGGACACAGTAAAGTGTTCTTTAGATTTTATGATGCATTAAAATATTAAATTAGAAATCTCTGATAAAAGTTGTGGTTTATGGTAGATTATACTAAGTCAAGACGCACAGATATTTGTAGGCATGTTTCTCCACGTTGATGACCACTATGTTTGTCTTCTACTGGGATGCCATTTATTGTCCTGTCATCCTTTCCCTTCTGTGATAATACCATGAAGTGCCATTCACTATTAGCTTGTCTCACGTCTCCCTTACAGAGATGCTAACTAAGCATGTCCACAATAGTGCACTGGATTCAACTTAGCCAGGGCCTATGTTGTAAGTGCTCCCCATATACTGGAGATTTCGTTTCAAGGTTTTCTTTCATTTTTTACCTGTTTCCTCAGTTTACACCACTGCCATTGATAACCACACTAAAGCCTGCATAGCTTATTATATGATAAAGCCAAAGTTGTGACAGTCCTACAAGGACTCCACATATTATAATTGAACTAGTTTCTTCTATGTATTCACTTGTTTATAATTCCATCTGTGTATGTAATGTATTTTGACAATGCATATCCTTATTACTCTTACATATCTCTTATTCTCACTGAAACTTTTCTTCCTAATGCTCCTTCTACTTTCATGCCTTGTTTTCTGACCCACTGTGTTTATTTAGAGAAGGAAGGATGGATGAAATATGAATTATTTTCCTAACAGATAATCTGCGTATTATTTTGTTTTAGTTCATAGAATTTATTTTTACTTCATGAGCTATACTGAGGATATTTTAATGTAGAAATAGACAAATGACCTCCAACTATTTTTAATACGTTTTTATTTATATTTCAAATATTACTCCCCTTCCAGGTCCCCTTCCAGAGTTCATCATCTCATTGTACCTTCTCTTTTCCTCTGAGAGAGTGCTTCCCCACCCACCAATCCAGTCCTTCACTTACCCACCACCACCTCACTCCCCCTGCAAACATCCTCCTTTCCTGGGGCATCAAGTCTTTACACGGTAGGTACATCCACTCCCATCAGACAAGGCAGTCCTCTTCTGTGTTCCAAGGGTCACTGACAAGCCCAAGTATGATCTTTAGTTGGTGGCTTAGACTCTGGGCGCTCCCAGGGGTACAGGTTAGTCAATATTGTTGTTCTTATGAGAGTGTCATTCCCTTCAGCTCCTTCAATTCTTCCCCTAACTCTTCCATAGGGGTTCCCAAACTCAGTCCAATACAAGTATCTGCATCTGTCTCAGTCAACTGCTGCTAGAGCCTCTCAGAGGACAGCCATCCTAAGTTTCTGTCTGTACAGACAACATGGCATCAGTAATGGTGTCAGGGTTTGATGCCTGCACATGGGATGAATCCCAAATAGGGGTGGTCACTGGATGGCCTTTCTTCTCTGCTCCATTGTTGGTCCTGCATTTCCTTTAGACAGGAACAATTCTGGGTCAAAAATTTTGAAGATGGGTGGGTGGCACCATCTATCAACTGGGCTCCCAAAACCAGGGCTCTACTAGAAGAAAATCCATTATAATAATTTGCCTCATAAGTGAAAATAAAGGCCGACTTAGCCCCCACCATTTTCTGGTGCTACAAGTTTTTATATGATATAGAAAAGAATGGGCTTTGCCAGCATTCTGTATGTCATATTCAAAACCTATTTAGCCTTTATTGTCTCAAGCATACACTACCCCTTGCAGTGCAGGTACTAAAAATATCTTGTAAAAACTAAACCAGTCTAGCATTTATAGATGAATTAAAAAAAAAAAAGGGTTTTTTTTTTTTTAAAGTTTAACTGGTTTATATCAAACATTTTAAAAACTTTCTTCTTTTAGAATATTTACATTATCTTCATTGGTAAAGGCCCACAAGCAGTTATTTTTGTAGTCTTTCATACTTATTTTATCAATTAGATATAGAGATTTCTCAGATAAAGTAACCACAGGGTAAAGTAAATTCTGATCATTTCATTACTGATGTATACAGATAGTGGTAGCAGTAGGCAAATATAAGTATAGTACTTAACTTTACTTTTAATAAGTTATTATCTATAATCTGTCTATCAACTGTCATTTATTTAGCTACTTGTCTATCCAGCTAACTATTGAGGTACCATCTATTTTGTTTTTTATAAATTTATGTATCACTTACCTATTATCTATTTATCTGATGGTTGATTTGGGTGGGTAATTATGGAGTTGGTCTGGTCTAGGTGCCTTGAGAGGCATGTATCATAGGCATTTTAGCTTAGAGTCCATGGCTCCTGGGCGCTGTGTGCCTTTCAGTTCCTGAGAAACTGAGGCACTCCCTGAGGCCTCATGAGTGAAGGACTCGTGTCACCTGTGCTTATCTGCATTCCCTAGAAGTCAGTGAGGCATATAGAAGTTTGACAGGATAAATACTCTTGGAGATTAATCTTGTATACCATGTAAAACTTGCAAATGCCACTGTATCTTGGTGACTACCATTGTATTCTTCCTGGCGTAAGGGTCCGTAAATCACTGAAGAATCATGCTCCAAACTCAAATGATGTGCAAAGGCAAAGAGCATTTATTCTGCAGAAACCCAGCATGTGGGAGTCTACAATTTATCAAAATGGAAGACAGCTGTGTGTGCTTGGTAGCTGTAAAGCCTATCAGAACAGGGTGGGTGACATTTACCTTTCTTTCCCTTGATTGATTGGCTATATCTCCAGGGCTATAGGTGTCTTAAGGATTGGTCAAGGCTCTGGCTAATTGTGAAGTCTTTTTGGAACTGTTGTGATATATAACTGTTCTTGGCTCAGACTTGTCCCAGCCCAGGTGGTAGGGCCATTCCTGGCAGTCTTGACTGGCTGACTGTGAGGTGATTTTTCCTGGAATTGACTTGATTTGGATTTTTCCAGTTTTGGGAAACAGAAACTCAGACCTAGTCTCCTGAATTGCCAGTTTGTAAAATTCGCCAGTTTCTTTTTTACAGTTCTTTATAGCTACATGATCTGCAACAGGTGTCCTTGGCTTGGAAAGCTCATGGGGGAAGATGCTTATCCATTCTTGGTTGCATCATTGCAGAAATGATACACATTGTTTCTCTCATGATCTATTGACTGTGTCCAGTTGACTGGCTTACCCAATTGTAAGAGATTAGTAAATTTGGTTCTGTAGAGAATATTTGTATATATTACATGCTGTTAGTGCCAATTATAGGAATAATAAAATCACTTTTAAAACAAAATTTAGAGTAAGAATACACGCTAAAAGTTATTAACTAACATCACACATACATTCATACACAAGCACACATACACATAACAATATATATTACTGTGAAATGTGTCGAATATCTCATTTTTACTTAATAAATAGTTTGTGTTCAGACAGAATGAGACTATGAAAAATTAACTGTATTTCACAGACATATAGATTTACCTAAGAGAATATACATAACAAGGTATGACCTAAGATAGTTTGGATCATAAAGTTTTGCATAGATACTATAAAGCAAAGTAAAGAAAAGCAAAACAAACACAAAAAATCTACATATGTATATTGTTTGCTTTAATCACTACAATAGTAATAAGAACAATAACCAAGATGATTAACTCAAAAATAGGGAATAATAATTTTGTATTACAGTTTTGGAGAGTTCAGGGCATCATCTGTAAATGGCCGGCATCATCTGTAAATGACCGCTAGTGTTGACGTGGTAAAACATGAGGGTTAGATGCTTCTTCTCTCACCAAGGCCAGACTAGGCAGTCCTCTGCTGTGTATATGTCAGGGGCCTCATACCAGCTAGTATATGCTGCCTGGTTGGTGGCTCATTGTCTGAGACATCTCAGGATCCAGGTTAACTGAGACTGATGGTCTTTCTAAGGGGTTACCCTCTGACCCAACTTCTTCCAGCCTTTCCCTAGTTCAACCACAGAGGTCCCAGACTTCAGTCCATTGGTTGGCTATAAATATCTGCCTCTGTCTCAGTCAGCTGCTTGTTGGGCTTCTCAGAGGGCAGCCATGATAGGCTCCTCTGTGTAAGCACACAAGGGCATTGATAATAGTGTCAGGCCTTGCAGGTTCCCTTTGATCTGGATCCAATTATGGGCCAGTCACTGGAATTCTTTTCCCTCAGGCTCTTCTCCATTTTTGTCCATGTGATTCTTTTAAACAGGACAAATTCTGGGTCAGAGTTTTTGATTGTAGGATGGTAACCCCATCCCTCCACTTGATGCCCTGTCTTTCTACTGGAGGTAAACTCTACAAGTTTCCTCTCCACTCTGTTGGGCATTTCATGCAAGGTTTTTTTCATTTGAGTGCTGAATGTCTCTCATCTCCCAGGTCTCTGGTACATTCTAGTGGGTCCCTCCCTGCTACCTCCCACCTCCTGAGGTTGTGTATTTCCATTCATTCCACCTGACATCAAGGCTTCACTCCTGTCCCCTACACCCACCCCAATACCTTATCATATGGAAATCAATCTGGAGGTTTCTAAGAAAATTGAAAATGGACCAACTTGAAGACTCAGCTGTACTACACTTGGGTATACACCCAAAAGATGCCCCACCATGCCACAGGGCCACTTGCTCCACTATGTTCATAGCAGCCTTATTTCTGATACCCAGAAGCTGGAAACAACCCAGATGTCCCACAATGGAAGTATGGATACAAAAAATGTGGTTCACTTACAAAATGGAATACTATTCAACTATTAAGAATGAGGACATCCTATTTCCAATTTCTAGAGGAACCGCCAAACTCATTTCCAGAGTGTCCCTCAACAAAGGAATGGATACAGAAAATGTGGTACATTTACACAATAAAGTACTACTCAGCTATTAAAAACAATGAATTTATGAAATTCTTGGGGAAATGGATGGATCTGGAGAATATCATCCTGAGTTAGATAACCCAATCACAAAAGAACACACTTGGTATGCACTCTCTGATAAGTGCATATTAGCCCAGATGATCAAAATACACAAAGTACAATATACAAACCACAAACCACAAGGAATTCAAGAAGAAGAAAGACCAAAGTGCGGATACTTTGTTCCTTCTTAAACTGGGGAACAAAATACCCATGGAAGGAGTTTTAGAGACAAACTATGGAACAGAGACTGAAAGAAGGACAATCCAGAGACTGCTCCACCTGAGAATTCTTCCCATATTCAATCATCAAATCCAGACACTATTGTGGATGCCAGCAAGTGCTGACTGACAGGAGCCTGATATAGCTGTCTCCTGAGAGGCTCTGACAATACCCGACTAATACAGAAGTAGAGGCTCACAGTCATCCACTGAACTGAGTACAGGGTCCCCAATGAAGGAGCTAGAGAAAGGACCCAAGGAGCTGAAGGCTTTGGAGCCCCTTAGGACAAACAACAATATGAACTAACTAGTACCCTCAGAGCTCCCAGGGACTAAACCAACAACCAAAGAGTACACATGGTGGGACTAATTGCTCTAGCAGCATATGGAGCAGAGGACGGCCAAATCGGTCATGAATGGGAGGAGAGGCCCTTGGCCCTGTGAAGGTTCTATGCCCCAGTATGTACTTACTAATTAGATATTAGCCAAAAATTGTACAGAATACCCAGGATACAATCCACAGAACAAGAAGGTTAACAAGCTGAAGGGTCCAAATGAAGATGCTCCAATCCCATTAGGGAAGGAGAAGACTGTAACCATGGGGGACAGAGGGAGGGAGAGACCTGGATGTGAGAGGGGAGGGGAAGAGGGAAGGGGAACTTTTCAAAGTTTTGAGAATTAAAAATTATAATAACATTGGTTTGTTGCAAACTCCATATCCATAACATTGGTGAGATGATTTTAGTTCCCATACTGACATGCATCTACGTATGTTATTTGGCAAATGTAGATTCATTGAGAATTTTTGTTAGCAAAATAAAACCAGGAGACAATGGTGTTCTAAATGTCTTCAAATTTAAAGTTGTTCAATGTAGAGGTTGTTGTACTGCTTTCTTTAAAGTTATTCATGTTTATTTGGAAGACCTTTACTCATTCATTGGTGCCATCTGTAAACTAGACAAATAAAAACCTTTTCCCTCCCTTTTCTCTTCCCTCTCTCTCTTTTTTTCCTAAATTACTTCCTTTGTTTTTTGGTGGGTTACTATGTAAGACATATTTAAAAAACATTGGGAGAAGATTAAGCTTGTAATCTGATTTAGAAGATTTAATTAATAATAAAAATCTTTCTAGATAGATTGTATGTAGTGTGTTTGTATTTACATATATGTTAATGGGATTTCAAGCATCTTTACTAGACCATGTTAACGTTATTTTTTATATGTACTGTGATATGAAATTTGTGATCATCATGAAACCCTATGGGATGGCATATAAAATGCAAGTACATTAGCAACTAACACATTATATACAGAAATGTTCTCTCCTGACTCAGAGATAATATAGTACTTTTCTTGATTTACTAAGAGAATAAAGCTAGTGGAGAAGTAATAGCAAATATATACCCAGAATATATTTCCATAGTGTTGCTTTTCCCATGGCTCATCACTTTATAACTGAATTGAATGCCAAAACTGAGCAAACTTTGAGCCTGCATCAGCAATTTTGTAACTACTCAAAATCTATGTAGTCCTGCTATTATTTTATTTTAGATTGTAACCTTTATTAGTATCTGAGATAAATTTGAGGTTACCTCACTATTGATCATTCAAAGTTGCTGAATCTTTGTGGATGGGGAGAAGTATCTTAGAGAGAGATGAAGACTAAATCATTCAACCCACAGAAGCTTTCTCGAAGCATCAGAATTCATTATATCGGAACATATTCCATCTTATTAAAAATATCATGGCAAAGATTAAAGAAAGATATTAAAGTCACTTTAAATAAAAATGTGGATGCTATTATATAGTCAGAGAGGAACCTTCTAGATTTCCAAGACATTGATGAGCCATGGTAGAGACAATCAGTCTAGCTACAAGTCAATCAGAAGTAGAGCAGTTATTTCTCCTTGCCTTCTTGGACATTTACTATCTGTGTTTATTCTTCATACTTACATGTAAGCTTAGATTTTTTCAAAACCTATTTTTAATAAGAGTTCATAAATGTTTTAATATCCCTTTGAGCCTGCCACCCACTAGACAATGGAACCCAATGGTTAATAGGAGAATGTGGATTTGCTCAGTAACGTTTCTTTGGAGTAAATACTATCTGTGTTGTCAGGATATTAGCAGTTCAGTTCATATGAACTAGCAGCAGTTCAGTCTACTTGCTAACACTAATCATGAATCAACAATTGCAGGACTTGCAAATGCCATTCACAGGTCAGCAATGGTAGGTCTATCCAGAAGAAACCGCAAGGCTCCACCAATGAGCCCAAGCCCATAGAGGCAGCGTGAAGTTACCAGAACACCACCAAAGTTTTTTGTTGTGTTTCTTTCTATGAAGTCATGACAAACAATGACCAAGAAGGAATGGTATGGAAAACTAATACCACCTAGCCTAGTCTACAAAGACTAACATCAGCAAAGCCCATTGAAGACCAACAAAAAATAGCAAGATTTACCAATATCTTCCAGCATTGTTCATTATCCATTGGGCTACATTTATATCCTTTCCAAACATCATGTGTTCTCTCAAGCATCTGCTATAGCAAAACATCACATGCCATTTTTTTTCCAGGACACCTTCAGAAAAACACCATGTGTTTCTAGCAAACATCCTCACATGTGTCTGCTTCAGCAAAAACATGCTCTCATAAGACAGTTTCTAGAAAAACATCATATGATACAAGACACCAGAAATTTCTACTTCACTAACTTCCCACAATTCTCTGTGATCTTAGCAAAACCAGACCCTTGTAATACTCCTAAGTTAGTATTACTTTAGTATCAGACATGCATAAAGATGGACTATGAGTCTTGTTTTATATTTTGCAGTTACTAATTTTTAGCTATGTTGGTTCCTTTGACTTGTAGGTGGTAAAATTAATATACAAGTACCTTTTACTTACAGATCACTGCAACTTAATTCAAAAGGGGGAGAGGGCAAGGAGTAGAGTTGTAATTTATGTAATTACATAAATAATGTGTAAACAAGTACTTGAGTCTAATCTATTCTCAGTATTTGAATCCATAAGAATGAAGGTTTCCAAGTTATGCTCAGAATACAATAGATCCTGAACTCCACTCATTGATCTCTGAGTGATAAATTTACTTGCTGAGAATAAATCTGCTTTATGGCATTTTTTGAGACTTTTGGAACATCTGTAGGCTGGATTGTTACTCATTTCCGGAATTATCCTTTCTTCCTATTTTGTTATTGAATCCACTGTAATGATTTAACCACTCTTGGCTGTTTAGAAATTGGTTGGTATAGCAGGAGAATCAGAAATATATGTTACACTTGCTCCTAGAAGCTGTAGTGCTAGTTCCCATGGAATTTGTTGGTTTATCCTGTCAGCCAAAGTCCTATGTGCACTGCTCATCTGAATGCTAAGCCATATCCATTATATTTTCTGAGCTATGGTGAGTTTATATGAATAAATGTTACTTACTTTCTTGTTTTTATTTTATTTTTCTACTTTTCTTGATTGGATTGAGTTAAGAGGTCAGAGTGTTGTGATTGGATTGGACAGACTACAACTAATTAGACATATATTGGCGCTAATTCCAGAGTTAGAAAGATAAGATCCAAATAATTGCCTTGGGTAGCCATATTTAATCTTTGCATTTTAGTTTCCCTTTTTGACAAGGTGATTATCAAGGCCAAATGAGTGTTTCCTTTCTACGATGCCTGGCAGACTCATGGATCAGAATTATGGTTTCTGGACCTCGTAACATCAGAAGGTACACCCATAGAGTTTAACCAACTGGACTGCCTGTGTTTAGCTCAAATGTGAGTTGAACAAAGATGACACCAGTGAGCATGCCCAACTGGGTGGAGAAAAGCTTGCAATGCTTCATCTATAAAAAGACGGATAGAGACAAATGAGGAAGCTGGGAATGGGAGAGAGTGCCTTCATAAGGGAAGGGCACACCAATTGGTTATTCAGTGCCACATAGTGAATTCCGAAAACATGCATACAAGTACAATTAATTATATTGATGAATATATATGTACATACATATATGTATATAATAACAATTAATAAAAAAGTAAAACAGGCCATGTAGCCATGTATTTGAAATGGAAGGAAGAAGGCTACATAGGACAATTGGCAGGGGTAAAGGGAAAGGAGAAATGTAATTAAAATACAATTTTAAAAAGAAAAAAAAAGAATTTAAATTGCAATTAAAGAAGGAAAAAAGAAATTCCAGAAAAAGTACACATTACAAAGAAATTCAGAATAACTCCTTAAAAGACTGTTTACCAAAAACAAATGAAAACTTTAAGCAACAAACTAGAATATATAGAGGAATTTTAATCCAGCTATATGACTGCTCTGGCAAAGGATCACATACAAAGACCTAGGTCTGTATAATCAATCTGTGATGCAGAGATGCTACATACGTTTAATTTCTCTAATTATAATATAGACATTCTCTTGGCATACATCTTTAATCCTAAACAATGTAAGTGAGGTTAGTTTCTAGAAGGAGGCAGCCATATTTGAAAGTGACATCTAATTGAGGGGCAGACAAAGTGATGAATAAGCAAAAGATTTGACAGAGTGATTCAGAGATAGATTACATCCAACTCTCAAAATAACATCACAGGAAAAAGAAGCTATTTCAGAGTAGTTCAGAAAGAGTCAGTCAGTTGAGAGTCAGTTCAGTGATCTGTAAGTCAGTCGAGAGGCAGTGTGGTGGAGTTGAATTCATGGCAGTTCAGTTAGTAGAATTCGGAGGCAGTTTTTACTGGGGCAGTTTTGTAGAGACTAGTTGCAGAGAGAACAAGCTAGACATAGGTGAAGAAATAATAGGCCAGAGAATGAGAAGGAAACAGATAATTAGAACAGAGTGCTAGAATTAGTTTGGGGCTAAGCAGAGCAATTCAGACAGAAGCTGTGAGAAGCATGTTGCCTTAGTCAGTCTGGAGAAGAGATTGAGACAAACAACAGACTTGAAACAGCCAACCAGGGTTAAGAAAACAAGAAACTGTGAGGTTATTCAGCAGTAAGCCTTAGAGACTATGATTACATCTGGCAAATAAAAGAGGTACAATATACAACAAATGAGGCTATATTCATAATCTTAGTTTTCTCAATACATTAAACTTCTTTGATCTTTCTTTTTTTCTTCCTTTCGTGTGTGTGTGTGTGTGTGTGTGTGTGTGTGTGTGTGTGT
>JADRCC010209916.1:0-18741 GCA_019843855.1 Hylomyscus alleni
AACTCAATTCTTACACTTAAAAGTGTTTGCCAGAGTGTGTCAGCCAACGAATTTACAGCTCTGACACATCATCAGACAGCTGCACTGCAGTACAGATGTGTATCCCACCAAACTCATGTAGACGTACCAACATTTCACTGTCTGTCTCAAGCTGCTGGGTGGATCTCTAGGAAAACCTTCCAGTGGGTAAATCATTTTCTTTAGAACAAATATTGGAGGTTTCATGTTAGCCATTTTAAAAGGCAACACTTTGACAGAATGACCATTTATTTATCCTTTGGAAAATCATGACATGTGCAGTTAACTGCTAGAGCAGTTCTAACACAGGAGATGGAATCGCATCATGTTCCTAATGGGGACCTATGGCATGCCAGTATCAAAGGATATGACCCTAGATTTACATATGCCACCTGTCCTCAAGTGTTATCCAAATAGAATCAGTGTGAAGTTCATTTTTGATAGCTGACCTTTATTAACCTTTGGCTCATCAAAGATAATGTGATTCTTCCAAACTTAAAAATCAGCACCCCAACAGTCTCACACATTCATTTCCCAAGCCACTCAGAAACCTATCTTTTAGTAATGCTAAAATGAGCTGCAATTATGATAAATTTATCAGTACAGAAGCTGGATTCTAACTCGAGCTCTGCAAAACCAGCTTATAGTCGATCACATCTAACAAAATGGGAGTGAGGATTTGGTGATCACTATTCTTGTTTGGAAACAAATTATCAGCTCTGCCTTAATATTTGCTTTCAATTTCTAATCATTTATACTGTAACCAGAAACCCAAAATTCCTTCATAGATGTTTTTGTTCCATGAATATCTTTCTTAAGAAGTGTTACCTTGTTAAAATGACCGCCATTCTAAACCATTTTTAAGTGGTCTGTACAGTGAGTTTACAATTTCATTATCAACTATCTAAAGCCTAACTGCAAACTGACCACAGATCTCTGACCTCCTACTTTTATAGACTTTAATACATAAGTAATTTAAATTAGGGTTGATATTTATTTGTTTTCCTATCTAAATCTTAATTTCCTGGAATAATGTTTGATATTCAGCAAGAAAACTGCTTGAGTTTAAGCCATTTTCAAAAGAAACTTGCCTTCTAACTCATTGTGTTCCAGAACATTAAGTGACTAATAGGTACTGGGTATTAGTGATGGTAAGTTTTGTGTTGTTCTTTCTGGAATGATCCATATAACTGTGGGGTGCATCAGTGCTTTTCAAAGGGGCTGCATACTATAGGGTTAACAATGTATATTCATATTAAGAGTTAACTTGTGGTTTGGCTGTTTCCTGGATTTTAAAACATATACATGTGCAGAAATGTATTCAAATGAAAGGAAGCATACCTTTATCAAGATGCTATTAAAATTGAACATCAACTATATATTTCATTTGGATTTTTTTCTTTTGGTTAATGCCAAGAAACGCCTATTTGGATTCCTTTTAATTGGGAGACGCTCTCTTCTATGTAGAACAATTGTCCAAGATAGCTTAGTGTTTTGTTTTCCTGTTGCATGACAGAATTCAATATTTTTTCCAGCAGTGGAGGTGCTGTTAGAGTCCAGTGTTCTAGAAGAGGCAGTGTCTAAAGCCTAATTTTACTTTTCTAATTCTGGTAGCTATTGCCAGGAATTTTTGAAAGTTTTGTTGAAGTAGTCTAATATTTTTTATGTAAAGAGCATTAAATTTTGCTATGTATAAATTTTTGTAACCTAACAGTGAATCAATATTTTCTATCAGTGCCAAGGGCTTCCTGTAGTTCTATTCAAGTGTTACAATAAATATTTGTAGATAATAGTCAATACTTGTGTATGCTTATTTTAAAGATCTATTTAGGTGGAAATAGTTGTGGATGTACTAAAGAATAATGAAATAAAATTATAGCTTCATTTGCTTGCCTTTTTACCATACATAAATCCTATCTTTCTCTGTTCGCGGTATGGTGTCATTTTTTTTTAATAATATACATCAAGATTTTACATAGGTAGAGAAATATAGTCCATGGGAGAATGCTACTGGTTCCATTTTGCACATGTGCGCACGCGCGTACACACACACACACACACACACACACACACAATATTTTTAGCAAGAGCAAACTGAGAAAATATTGTAACCCACTGGACTGTATTTTGTATAAAATGCTACTAGCACTTAAGAGTCTGTGAAAGCACAGGATTTTCATAACTCCAATAAAAAGCCATCTACCTACAGGAGTAACACATACATAGCTTAATCTTGGGCAAAGTAAAAGAAAAGAATTTTAATAAGGGTCTATAAACTGTTGTTTCATAAGCCAAAGTCTAGGAGGAAAGGTATATTTGAGGACATAATGAAATCTAATTCTAACAGTTAATTCTCTAAGCAGCAGCACTAAATTTGTCTTGAGATTTCATTCTCTAACTTGAAATAACACTGTAAGGATGATTATGCATTTGGTCTCCACTTGACCTTTCTCAGGGAGGCCCTGCCTTTGGCATTATGGGCACACCACCTCTAAATGAGGTGTTGCCTCTAGATCACTCCCCTTCACTCATATACTGCAGGTAAATAAGCAGGAGCCCAAATGTAATGAAGTTTGTCTCAATACCATCTGCTTAGGCTACATTTTGTCACTGGATGAGCCTCCTGAATAAATATTGTAGTGGTTTAACAAAACCACAAGTGACCTTGACAGTAATTCTGCTATCAAACATGCAAACCACTGGGTGGGGGGCACACAGGTTTTTCGATTACCCCTTATTAAAAAAAAAAAATTTAAAGGATGAAAATGAGCCAGGTGGTAGGTGCACATACCTTTAATCACAGCATTCGAGTGACAGAGGCAGGCAGATCTCTATGAGTTTGAAGCCAGTCTGACCTACAAAGTGAGTTTCAGGACAGCCAGGATTGTTAGACAAAGAAACCCTGTCTTGGAGGGTTAAAAAGAAGTCAAAGTTATAAGGGAAACCTACATATTTAAAAATCAACAAGTCCATTCATTATAAATAAGAATCAAGGACTCTACAATAAAGATGCTGGCTTACTCCTGCTACAAAAAAAACTTAGACAAGGTAACTAATAAAGAATAGAACTTTGGGGGTTTTGTTTTCTTTTTACAGTTCTGGCAACTGAGAATCTCAGTAACAAAAGTGCTGGGAAGTTCAGTGTCTGGTAAGGGTCAGGCCTTGGTTTGTACAGTGTCAAGTTCTTGGTACTTCTGAAAGGGATGACTGTTCTCTCATTCATTCTATGTAGGAGGGTATGCTTTCATGTCATCACACCCCAGAGGCCCACTTCCTAATACCATCATACTAGGGTCCCAACATATGAATACTGGAGAACCTACAAGTTTAACCACAGTAAATGCAAAATATTATTTATAGACATTACAATGAAAAGATTTGTGTTCATCTCCAGGGAGAAAACTGTGCTGGGAGGATGGCTTCCTGTTTTACACATTATAGCCCAAGTGTGGAGCAAGAGGCACACAGCAAATACAAGCCTGGCACATGTCAAGATAAGTTTTCAAAAAGGTGTAACTTAAGACAAAACCAGAGAGGAGAATATCATTTTAATATAATGAATAAATTCCATGGCTAAAGAGAGGATTACATAGGCCAAGTGTGGTCATGCATGCCTTAAAAGGGAGGCAGAGGCAGGTGAATCTGTGAGTTCAAGGCCAGCCAGGGCTTCAAAGAGATCTTGTCTCCAAAAATAAAAGGGGTGGAGGAAGGGTTCAACTGACTCTACTGTTGCCTCATACATTATGGTACAAAATTAAAACAATGTTAAAAAAACACTATACACAAAGTTTTTTGAG
The DNA here is from genome assembly GCA_019843855.1 of Hylomyscus alleni. NCBI lineage: Eukaryota > Metazoa > Chordata > Mammalia > Rodentia > Muridae > Hylomyscus > Hylomyscus alleni. Next base: position 3,816 of record JADRCC010209916.1, read on the forward strand.
AATTTTAATTACAGAAAAACAAGAACACATTTTACATGACTTCTTGTTATATGAGACGCTAGATAGCCAATGTGATTACCAGATGTCATCTGGTTCTTCATGAGAAAAGCCTGGAGAACTAAAGAGAAAAATTAGATATTTAAAATTTCATGCCAACTTCTAGATCAGTGGCTCTCAACCCTTTCACAGGGGTTTCACCTAAGACCATCAGAAAACATATATTTACAATTTATAACAGTAGCAAAATTACAGTTATGAAGTAGCAATGGAAGTAACTTTCTGGTTGGGGTGACCACAGCATGTGGCACTGTATTAAAGGGTCGCAGCATTGGGAAGGCTGAGAAGCAAGCTCTAGATCTTCAGAATGGTCCTATTCCTTTCTTGTAATGTTTTTGCCCTCACTTACAATTAGTATCAGGGCCACTTTCACAAATGACTTTTTGAAGCCAGTGACTTTTTATTTTGTTCTGTTTTATTTTTTTTTAATACAAGGTCTCCTGTGTCTCAGGCTGGCCCCAAACTATGTAACCAAAGCTGACCTTAAATTTTTAATCCTCCTGCTTCTACCTAAGTAATAGCATTACAGGCATGTGGCACCATGCCGTTTATGAGTGTCTGGGACTGAACCCAGGGACTTCTACCTTTTAGTTAAACACTCTACTAACTGAAGTAAATCCCCACCCTTTTAAATTCATAACTTTTGAGAGTCTTACTATGTAGCCCAAGCTAGCTTCAAACTCTTGATCTTCCTGCCTCAGGCTGCTGAGTGCTGGAATTACCAGAATATACTACCATACCCAACTTTCTAAAGTAGTAATTTTTACTGATCCAATAATTTCTTTAAGGCAAGCCCAACTATCTGATCATTTTTATCTGACAACATGAGCAACACTGATTTGCCTGAGGGACATAATGTTTTAAGGAGGCCATACCTTTCATCCTTGTCACTAGGCATCATCATGTCCACTAGTGAGCATTCTTTGCCCGATTTTTTGGAGCTCTGACACAGGATGGAGAAAGAAGAATTTTGAAACAAGTTAACTTCAGGAAAAGGCCAAGAATTAGTACACTTTGATTTCTCTAATAATTATTTTGGAAACATATTTAAGAGCCTCTTTAAAGTGAAACTTAGCAAGCTCATCAAAATAATCGATAGCATGTATTTTCAGTACTCATAATTCAGTCAGAAGAAATGTTTCACAATCTGTAACTCAATGAAACATCAAATAAAACATCCTATCATGTACAAAATTAAAAATTAGAATCTCTTCAATGTTTTACCTAAACTAAGGCTAAAATTTCATCAACAGTGTATATATTTTTCAGAATCCTGGTTCTATTTCAAGTATTCAATTTGTAGCCTTTAATCTGTCTGTCTTCAATAGAGAACACATGTCCCAAGGTGTTAGAATAAGCCTCCCCAGTGCCTCCCCTCTCCTCTGCCATCTGATTACTCTCCATAACATAGGCACCTTATCTGCACTTGATTGTTCCTGTCTCTGCTGTATAATTTTCATGTATTTTTCTAAAGGATTTTCTCCAGGAACTGATTTGTCTTTTTGATCTTGATTACTCTTTTCTAATTCTTCTTCCATCTCAATCTTCAGTGACTCTTCAATCATCCTCTAGAAACAGACCAGTGGCAAAAGAGGAAATACATGAACATGTTTTAAAAGCTTCTCTGTCTTAAAAATCATACTAATAAGATCCTCATCCTGGAAGCACAACTTGCATACCAGAGAAAAGTATGTTTAAAATAGTCATTGCTATCATCAGACAAACAAATATGTCATTTCAAGGAAGGAAAGGATTAACCAAGAGGCCAAGAAACATTTCTAAGGCGTGTTAAGTAGCCAAGAGTAATCCATCTGCCTAGAACTAAAATTAGAACAAGAAAAGCAAGGAGAGAGTTAGACAAAGCTGTGTGTGCCTAGATGCCACCGTGGACTGACTGGATGCGCCTTCTTGCCCTAGCTCTTCCAGCTGGCAAGCTGACTCTCCTGGAGTGCACATAACAGAGGGAAGTTATACAACAGATGAGAATACCTGTGAATGTCTCTTTCAAAACCAAGTTGCTCAGAAGGAGCACAACAGGAGGGGAAAGAGAATGCCTTTGAGGTCACCAGCTGCTTCTCTGACCTCACAGCATTACTGGTTCCCAGCCTTGAGCTCAAGGTACCTGATGAAGGTTCCCACTTCATCAGCACCGTATACAGAGATTTAAGGGATACATTACCCGCTCCTGCTCAAGTTTTTCCAGCTCTCTTCTTTCCCTCTCTAGAGCTTCTTGGCGTTCACTTTGCCTTTGTTGTTCTCTCTGCCTTCGATCTTTCATGTGGAGTTCCCATAGCTGCTGTTCTTTTTGTTCTCCAGCTTGGCTCTGAATAGCACCTTAAAGGACAGAAAACAGACTGAGTAGCTACCAGCATCAGATTTTTCAAATCTAGTCTTCTGCAGGCCTGCTTGATTTTCTACTAGTTTTGATGACCTGTTCTAAGCAGCTGGTCTGTTTTTACTGTCTTCCAGCTCACAGACTGACCCCTAGCAACACTCCTAGACTTTTACTTTCCTGAGATGGATATAAGCCACCACACCACGAATGACCCCAATAGTCGTCCCTCCACACCGGATCTTCTTCATTCATCTCTTTTCTCCATGCTTCAGCCTCTCCATAGCAAATCCTACAGTTCTGCCTTCACATTTCATTACGATCCATCCCCTATATCTTTAGAACTATTAGCACATCAATAGGGGTTTCAAAACCACAGCAATTTCAAAACTCTTTCTTCCTACTCCTAAAAAAGATGCTCAAGTCATTCCTACCCCCCAACAGAAGAGAACTCCCTCCTCTCCTTTATCCTCTGGCACTACCACCACTATTCAGTTCAAGCTGTACTGATCCTGGTCTTTTCTAGGGATCATCTTTTTTTTTCTCCATTGTTATTCAAATGTGTACAGGTGGTTTGCTTGCATGTGTATCTGTGGACCATGTGCATGCAATACATGAGAAGGCCAGAAGAGAGCATCAGATCACTTGGGACTAGAGTTACAGACAGTGGTGAGCTGCCATATGGATAGGAACTGAAGCTGGGTCTTCTAGAAGAGCATTTAGTGCTCTTAGCCACTGACCCATCTCTAACCCCTAATCTTTTCCATGTCTTTCTTCATTCCTGACCATTTCCTCTAGCCTAACAACCATGCTTTTAATGGGATTTCTGTCACAGAAATGGAGAAATCCCAAAATGCTAGCCTCCTCCCAAAGTTATACTGGTTCTTTCATCATCTCTATCTAGGTAGGCCATGGAAATATGCATCTATAATTCTAGCAACTCAAGAGGCTGAGTCCACAAGTTCAAGAGCAGCCCAGGCAGCAGAGTTTATCCCATATCCACTGAGCCACCAGTGCTTGTGTGCTTATCCAATTCATCTTGCTGCGAGAGACAGTTCTTCTGTGAGGTCCTCCTTATCCTCCAAGTGATGCATAAATATGCCAGCACATTATTTACCAATATATTATACCCTCTTTCTAAAAAAAAAAAAATCATGTGTGCTTACTTTCCCACTTCTATTTCTTCTGAGCAAGGCTCAAGTTTTAATTACTTGTCTGTTGTTCCCTTTCATTCTTGGCACAGGTCCCTGTCCTTCAAAGGTTTGAATAAGTCTCAGTTCCACAGATGATGCTGCTGGCCATTCTTTCAGCTCTAGCCCATGACCTACATTTTTTCACTCAAAAAATGCTCATCAGCAACAATGCCACAGGTTCACCAAAGGATTTCAGACTCTTGTGTTGTGCCTTGTCCCAGATACTTAGCAGGAATAAAAACTAGCTTTACTGAAAGAAAATGGCCACACAGATCTATTGATCTATCTATCTATCTATCTATCTATCTATCTACCATCCATCCAGCCAGCTATTTAATACGTTTTTCATAAAATTAAAATACCAAAAGCTCACACTTATTTCCACAGACACACTTACCCTGTCCCTCCTTTCCAGTGGAGGAGAGGTTACTTCAAATGGTTCTACTTTCCCACAGGGAATAGCAATGACAAAATAAGAGTGGAGTTGAGATAAAGGAAAAAGAAGAAAGGAAAAAGGCAGGAGAAGGGAGGAGGAAAAAGAGGAAGCACAGCAGGATGAAAAAAGTGGGAAGAGGAAAGAGAGAGGAAGTGGCAGAATTATATAGAAATGTCTTTGGACACAAAAGCTAAGACCAGAAGCATATATGCATTAAGAACCTCAAGGACACCACATTTTTACCTTTTTTTTGTTCCTAGATGAAGAGGCAGAGATGAATATTTAAGAATTTCTCAAATGACCAAAACATAACCAATGCTACTGATTAACTATTTCAAGAGCCATGAATGTAGTCTCCTATACATCTCAAGGCAAAGCATCTAATTATTCGATGATTTCCCTTAGCTAGTATTTTGGCTACTTCCTTTAAGTCAGTGAATATGGCCGCCACACCTGCCATGGCCTGGTGGACTTCTTCATTGCCCCACCTTCTTAGCCTAGACTCTCCATGAAGGCAGGAGCTTGATTTGGCTCACTGATTATACCTAGCCGCTAGGCAACTGTCTGTCCAACAGAGAGAAGGTGCTTGCTTGAGTCTGGTTAGATAAAATGTCTCTCCCAAAGTACACTTACTTACTCAGGAATGAGTATTATCAAAATCTCTTGCTCCTTTTCAGTAGCTCCTCACCTTCCTGAGTACTGTGGCTTCCAGAGTACTCCAGAATACCATGAAACTACTATGGAGGGGCTTTGAGTATGTTGTGTCTGGGGTTGTCTTAGTCAGGGTTTCTATTCCTGCACAAAAACATCATGACCAAGAAGCAAGTTGGGGAGGAAAAGGTTTATTCAGCTTACACTTCTACATTGCTGTTTATCACCAAAGGAAGTCAGGACTGGAACCTAAGCAGGTCAGGAAGCAGGAGCTGATACAAAGGCCATGGAGGGATGTTATTTACTGGCTTGCTTCCTTTGGCTTGCTCAGCTTGCTTTCTTATAGAACCTAGGACTACCAACCCTGGGGATGGCACCACCCACAATGGGCTGGGCCCTCCCACCCTTGATCACTAATTGAGAAAATGCCTTACAGCTGGATCTCATGGAGGCATTTCCTCACCTGAAGCTCCAGCTTGTGTCAAGCTGACACACAAAAACACTCAGTACAAGGATGATAACAGTGTTCCTGTTTGGGCAGCTCTAAGAGGCAACTTTAAGTAAGACATTTCCTCTCAAGTCTGAGGCTAAGAAGAAAAGAACCTGGCTGTTGATTGGGCTGGAAGAAAGCACAAACTTCCTCTCATTTCTGCTCTCAGCTCCCTCTACCACCTGAGGGAGAAGTAAACTGAAGAAGAGAAAAAAGCATGGGCCAGGCAGAACTCTGATAACTACTTTCTTTCAGTGACGATGTAACATATAACTTTTCTGAAGATTGAAAGATATGTTTTTCTATCCTAATTTATGAAATGAATGAAGCAGGTATGAAAATAAATACTAAAATGTTGCAATAGTAAAGCTATACAATGGGCTTGACTATTATTACTTCAGGTGTTTTAACACATTTTCTAAAGATGATAAGGTCCCTTATGGGACAGTTTTTGCAGAAGAGGAGCAAAAAGTGTAAGTGTTCTGTCCAACTCTAATCAAGTAAATATTTTAAAAAAGACTAAATGAGAAGTCTTCTCTTAGAGGTTTTCCTTAGCAGGGAAAGTCCTTTAAGAATGATAATGCCACAAGCCCAAGCCCCTATATCTATATTTATAAAAGTCCTATAGGACCAGGGATGCCTCAGCAGGTAAAGGCACTTGCTACAAACCCCAGTTTGATCCATGAGAACTGATTGCCACAAGTTGTCCTTTGACAAACACACAAAAACAAACAAAAATCCAAACAAACAAACAATTAATGTTGGGCCTAGAGAGATGGTTTAGGGGCTAGAAGTGTTTGCTACTCTTCCAGGGGACCAGCATTTGATTCCCAGTACCCATGACCAGGCAGCTCAAAACTGCCTGTAGCTGTAAGTCCAAAGAATACAATGTCTTCTTCTGGCTTTCCTGGGTATCCCCAGGCACACTCATGCACATATACAGAATACACCAATATACCTAATTTAATAAATAAATGTAATAATAGAAGTCATGTAGGGAATAAGTTACAGAGCACACAGAGCAGCATGCAATATGTAGCTATTGTTTTACTGCTAGTTTAAGTAAGGAACCACTTACCTGGGTAGTCGTATGAACTGAGTCTTGAAGACCAAGTAGCTGGAGCAACATCTATACCAGGCATGTCACCAGCAGGGTGGAGTCCTTCTGTTTCAAACTGTTCTGTCTTGTTCCCTGCATCCATATGAGGGGTAATTAATTGTGCCATGAGTCCTTAGTAACAGTAGCAAGTGTAGGGAGCGCTATGCAGTGCAGGAGTAGGGGGTGCTTGGGGAGTTAGGGAGTGGTAGGGATAGATCATGGAACACCAAATCTGCCCTTTCCTACAGAGTTCTAAATCCAACCGCTTACAAAGACACTCTCAAGTTTCTTTTTGTTTTTGTTTTTGTTTCGAGACAGAGTTTCTCTGTGTAGCCCTGGCTGTCCTGGAACTCACTCTATAGACCAGGCTGGCCTCGAACTCAGAAATTCACCTGCCTCTGCCTCCCAAGTGCTGGGATTAAAGGCGTATGCCACCACCACCCGGCTAGTTTCTTTATATTTTAGAATTATATTTGTTTACAAAAAAAAAATCAATGCAGTAATAGAGAATTCATTTGGTTTGCTGATAAAATCCTTTGAGTCAATTTAAATATCAATGATGGAATGCCAGTCAACACTCTAGTACAGAAGGGAGAACTTTGGTAGCTGAAAGCTACTAGATAGAGTAGTCAGTTTTTGTATTTTTTTACAGGAAGAGACTCCTGCTGGGTTACCCCTGCTCTAGTAGATGACCCTACACCCATGCACTGGTGCACATATAGACAGCTCTGACTGGACTCAGTAGGTTGGAGGGAGACGTGGCAGGGGGAGTCAGGAAGGAGTTGAGGGAGAACAGGCAGTGGCTATGATCAAAATACATTGTATATACATGTATGAAATTCTCAAAGAAAAAAAATTAATGATTTAACAAAGTCATATTGTTGAGTTAAAAAATTGACCAAATTTACTAAGTTGTTTCATTTAACTATGCAGAATATGATTATTCAGATCTGACATTGAAATTATATACAAATGTAAAGCATTCTCAAGCTAGAAAGAGTCTCCGAGGTGATGGACCCTGTATCCTTATTATACTTAGAAAGTAGGGTGATACAGTCAGAGGCAAGGCGATAGCCAGGTCACCATTTTCTTGACTCTCATCTTAATTTTTGTGTATCCATGTGGAGGTCAGGTCAATGCTCAGTGTCTTTCTCAGTCACACTCCACCTTATTTTTGTAACAAGCTTTATCTCTCAACCTGAGAGTTCACTGACTTGGCTAGACTGGCTGGCTAGTGAACCCCAGGGCATCCTCCTCCTCCATCTACTTTGGAGTGCACCTCTCACCCAGTCTTTTTTATGTGCATGTGCTTTACAGACTGAGCCACTGCCCCAGCCCCTCATCTGAATATTTTTTCACCTCCATTCTATCAATGAAGATGAGGTTTGCTTAAGTCTGAAAAATCAGCAAGATTAATATAACTTAAAGAAAATATCTTCATATTCCACAGAAAGGAAAAAGAGTGAACAATGAAAAACCTACTTGTTGAAGTAACTCCAGCCTTGAAATATTAAAGATTCACTTTATGGCATTAGTTTTTACTTGGAAAGTATGAGTTATACCAATTGTTTTCAAAGGAAATTCAAGTACATCCTAAAATTATCTGTCACATAAAGATGAAGCAAGGCTGTCAAGATGGATCACCAAGTAAAGGTGCCTACCACTAAGCTTGACTACTGAGTTCAAGGCCTGGGACACACAGAGTGAACCGAGAGAACCAACACATGCAAGTTGTTCTCTATCTCCACATGTGTGCTGCACTACCCAGATACACATACATGTTATATACATGTGCATACACACATACAAAAAGTGCAATAAAACTATTTAAAAAGAAAAATAAAGCAATGCATTTGTACCACGTCACAAAACAGACATGTCCCAACATACGAGTGTTTTGCTAAAAGAAAGCTTTTCTTTATTTCTACTTACAAAAAACTGATAGGTGTGTGTTAGGGTTGGGAGGGAGTAAAGAGATGACTCATCAGTAACAATCATCTGTAATTCTAGCCCCGGGGAATCTGAAACCCTTTTCTGGCCCCTATGGGCACAAGACACAGAGACATACAGGCAGGCAAAACATCTCTACACATAAAAGTTAAGTAATTTTTTAAAAGAATGCTATATGGCTAGGGAGACTGGTTCCATGAAAGTGCTTGTTTTACAAGGGGAGGAAGCACCTGAGTTATCCCCAGAACCCACATAAAAAGGGTCATGATAGTGGGTATCTGTAATCCCAGCATGACTGAAGTATGATGGAGGGCTAAGACAGGAGAATCTCCATCAGTTAACTCACAGACCAGGTAGCCTGGCATACTGGTATACAATGGAATGATGAGACCCTGCCTTAAAGGTGGTAGATGAAATATGCCATCTGAAGTTGTCCTCTGACCTCTACACAGGGTCATGGCACATATGTAAACATGTACATATATACACAAAACCTAATATTCAAAACTTACATCTGAAAGATGGTTCAAATTTCTCCTTATCTTTCAAAGATTGCTTGTCGACATTTGAAAACTCACTTTTATCTTGCGGTTCAGTTTGTCTCTGATATAAACTAGATTGGAAGAATAAATACATGAATAGGAAGTGTTAGTAACAACATAAAAAGCCAAGAGAATAGGTTGTCGTCTGGTTGTTAAAAATAATTTGCAGAATTTTTTGCTATTTTTTTAAGATAGGTTCTCTTTGGCTGGCCTAGAATTATGTAGACCAAACTGACCCCAAACTCCTGGCAATTCTATCTCAGATTCCTGAATATAGAGATATGTGCATAAGCAAGGATGTTTGGCTCTGACACTCATTTTTTCACTGACTTATAAAGAATAGCTCTAAATGCTGCATTGGCCACTCTGCTAGAGGACCTTGGTTCAATTCTAGGCACCGACATGGCTTCTCACAACAGCCTCTAACTCTAGTTCTAGGAAATCTGACACCTTCTTCTGGCCTCTGTAGACACCAGGAAGGCATATGGTACACAGACATACATGGAAGCAAAACACCCATACACATTAAAAAATGCTTGCCTAGCATGTATGAGATCCTAGTTTCTATTGCAATATATTTCAAAAGAGAAGAAAAATGAAAAGAAAAAAGTGTGTGTGTGGTATGTGGTAAGAGAGAGAATGGCTCTAGAGGACAGAGCATGCCACCAGGTATTGTTCTTGGCAACTAGTCTACATTTACTCAGTCATCTCCCTTGTTACCACACTATGCCCTGAAGTAGACATTGTTCCAAAGAATAGCATATTCTCAGTACTATTCCTAGGGTAGTTTTCCAGTAAACACAAAACATTTTCTCTAAAGATGCATTCCATATGCCATCAGTACAAACCAGCTGAAGATGCAACTGCACAAGCCAAACTATGTATCAAAGTGTGCTGACTTTACATAATATGAGTACTGATGCTCTTTCTGGCTTCCTCATAAGAAAATTCAATACAAGCTGGGCATGGGGTCTTATGTCTGTTGCCTCAGAGTTCAAGAGGCCAACAGGCAGGAGGATCACTGTAAGTTTGAAGACAGCCTGGGTAATATAGCAAATGAGCCTGTCTGAAAACAAAACAAAACTACAATCTAAAAGATATGAAAGAATATAAATGCCCTAGGACCATGGTAGACACACAGAGCAATTTTCAAGTATGAACAGGCAGCACTCATAAACATCAGGTACCCAACTGGTGCCCACAAGCAGGGATTCAGAATCTCCTGTTGTGGTCCTGCCTGTGAATTTCAGCTCAGGCAACTTCTGGCCTAATCCACTTCTTTCTACATTGACAGTCGTACCCTAGTGTCCATCATTACTTCAGAATTTGTTCCAATGATACATAAACTGAAACCTTGGTTATATTTAAATGCCAAAACCTTTTTTGTCATTGTTTGTTTGTTTTTGAGACAGGGTCTGTCTTTATACCCATGGCAGTCCTGGTACTCACTCTGTACATAGGGCTGGCCTTGAACTCAGAGATCCATATACCTCTGCTTCATGAGTGCTGGGAATAAAGGTGTGTGCCACCACTCCTGACCCTCAAAACATATTTTTAAATGACATTTTGATGGGTGAAATTTCTCCAAGTCTCAAATGAGCCCAATTTATTTGCTGTGACAAACTTCATAAGCAACTATCTATTTTTATGAATCAAATCCATGAACCCAGAAGATACTTATTCACACAATTATCACACTCTCTCCCTCATAATTCAAATGACTTTCAAAGACCACAAATGATTTTACAATCTAACTGTAAATTCCAGACTGCCACATGATCTTTAACATTGCCTTCAAAAGGCCAAAAGGAGTAAAGGTCAAAACAGCAGTTCAGTAGCATGATTCAACAGAAGAGGAGGAGAAAATAACTTACTAGTCATTTTGCTCTAGAAAATCAGAGCAGCTGTGCCTAGGTGGAACAGGTGATGGCTGGGCTGATCTCTCAGGACAAGGACTAGTGGAAGCAGCAGGTGATGGAGATGATCTGTCAGCACAAGGGCTGGAGGAAGTCGTGTGTAATCTCCTGAGACCTATGAGGAAGAGTGAATCAGGGCAAAAATATTACAAACTACATGGAGAAGATATCAAAGTATTTTTTTAAAAAGCTCTATTAATTTGAAAATAAATCCTACACAATCCTTGCAAATAGCCAAGCTTGATGTATGAGGACCAAAATGGTTCAAACACCAAAATCAAATTGTAGAAGTAACATGGGACATACAAAACTAATCAGCAGCAAGACAAGGGCCATGTGCTCCCTCACCACTTCTGTGTGCGAAGGAAACTAGACCTTAACACCCTTAGTGTTGCTGACTTCCACAGCAATCCTGTGACATAGGAGGGCTACCACTGTTGATCAGGGTATGGTAAGATGAGAACAGCCACCAGTGCTAAAGCAGACTCCCCCAGGCTGCCTATGGAGCATGCTGCCCAAGTCCAAGTCTAAAGTCTCTATGTCACAACCCTCTGGAAAGTGGCTTACCTTCCAGATACATTTCATTATCAAGACTTCTTCTCCATTTTGGATGGGGTGTAGAGGAGAGGCGTGTGGAGGAAGAGTTCCTGCGTGGCCGTGAAACCACACTGCCCATGAACGCTTTGGATACATCATTCATTTCTTCCTTCAGCATGTCTGCAAGAGGCTCTTCAGAGACAACCCTGTCCTCTGCAGAAACATGCCTATCCATGGAACTGGAAGCTATGCTTCTGAGAGCTCCCACTGAGTATACAGATGAAGGATTCTTTGGCAGCTGAGGGCTCATAGAAGGATTCTGAGTTACTCTTTGATAGTAAGTTCTGAACGCCTTTTCCAAGCGTTCGGCTTCTTGCTCTAGCTCTCTGACTTTGGCTTTAGTACTATTGGATACAAACTCAAAGTCCGAGTCTGGGGAACTAGCCTCAGTTGCTGTATTTACATAAGGTGGGACCCTTGACATAACTGCACCTGACATAACCTTGTTCTGTTCAAGGTGTACATTCAAGAAATCCCCACTTGTATCTTCATTGTGGGGTGCCATCTTGCCACTCAATAGGCCACTCAGGGAATGAATCAGAGAGTGCTTTGGATTTCGAAACACTTCATTCTCTAGGGCTGCCGGTCATAAAAAGAAAATTTGAGAAATGAGAAGAAAGGCTATAAATAAAATTAAATTATACTTAAGAATATTTTTTAAAGTAGTAAAAACAAGCCTACATATTAAACAGTTTTTGAATCCATAGTCATACTCATTAACATTTACTGAAAGCTACCTTCATGTACCAAGCCTTTATAAACACGATAAATTTCACAATCTGTTACGCATGAGTCTCCAATAACTATGTCTGAGAAGTGAAAACATATAATTTACTGGGTACAGCCTAGCCAGAGCTGAACTATAGCAAACGCATTTAATCTTTGTTTATTCCAACCAGCATGAGAATATTCACACATTTCACTGCATTATAATTAGTCTCTTGCCAAACCCAAGTGTCAAATAACCTGGCCAGAAATTTCTAATGCTCTCTGCTGGGAAAGGGGATGGGGTCTTCCTGACAGGAGAGCCATATGGTCAGCAATTCCTAGAGCTGCTGAGATTTCCTAGCATAAATCTAGTGTCTATGTTGCCTCTAACCCTGCAACAGCTCCTTATCATGCTACAAAACCAAGTGTGCGGAGGACTGCAGGAGGGTCTAGCTTCACTGAATTACTTTCACATTACAAGACTACTATAACTTCAGTGGCAGACAGTCTGGCAAACGACTGCTAGCAGGAAACAAGGAATTGGAAAAGAGTTTAAAAATGAGTAAAGATCTAGAAATAAACTAGTGAAGGTCCAAGGAAGAAGTGACTGATAAAAGTCCAAGCAGGAACTGAGGAAGACAAAAAAAAAGGAAGGATAAGAAACAAGCTAAACTGTAACAAATGCACACTGTGCCCCAAACCAACTGAAGAACAAAGTATTCAAGCCTTTTCCCTCTTTCCATGAAGCAGGGGGAAGAGACATTCACAATGAAGGCAGTAATGAATCTTTAGCAGTAACTAGTGCCCAAGTGGCTTCCATATACCAGGTCAGGCCCTATATCTATTCTATCTTTGCCCTTTGAGACATTATATTATCTCCATTATAAATGGGGAACTTGAAGAAGTTCTAAATATGTCATGTCCAAGATCAAACCACTTCAACTGAAGGTCAAAACAAAGCAGGTTTCCAACTCTGAAAGCAAAATTCTGTCCTGCTTCTCTTGTGTATTTATACACAGGTCTGGTAAGGAATAGATAGATATATGGAAAAGCCTGTTAGCTTTAACAGAGTCACGCACGCACGCACGCGCAAGAAAACATTGAGATGGGGGTAGGGAAGCAATAAGATACTCAGAAAGTATAGGCACTTGCCACTAAACATTTCAGTTCAATTCTAGGGCTGGTGAGATGGCTCAGCGGGGAAGAGCACCGACTGCTCTTCGGAAGGTCCATGAGTTCAAATCCCAGCAACCACATGGTGGCTCACAACCACCCATAATGAGATATGATGCCCTCTTCTGGTGCATCTGAAGACAGCTACAGTGTTCTTACATATAATAAAATAAATAAATAAATAAATAAATAAATAAATTCTAGGGAACCACATCATGGAAGGAGAGAAGAGATTCCTTCCCCCAAGTTGTTCTTGAACCTTAATATGCACCCCCACCCCCATATACAGACACACCAAAACAAATGGGACAAAAATTAGAAAACAAGTTTGGGAACATCTGTGCCACCTGCACACCTGGACTGTTAGGGTATCTATAAAGGTGAGTGAAACACTTTACATTTGATATTCCTAAGATAGAAGTTTCATTTCTGTTAATGATTTTTGTTTCTACAGCATTTCCCTAATATAGTATTACTGAGTGGTTAATAGATTACAATCACTGTATTTGTACAATCACCTGAAACTTTACACACACACACACACACACACACACACACACACACACACACAAGTTAAAATTGTCTCTTGGAGCCAGGGAGATGGCTCAGTGGGTAAAAGTGATTTCTGCACAAGCCTGACTACCTGAGTTCGATCCCTGGAACCTACATAAAAATGACCTGGATGCCTACTGCTGCAGCAGTAGGCAGACTATATATGGGAGGAGCCAACTGTTAATTGTGTTTGAGGTCTTCTCCACTGGATAGAGTTTACTGTAACTGGTACTGCTACTATAAACATGGTCAAAATCCATGGGTGGAGAGTTGGAGAAATGGCTCGGTACTTAAGAACACTAGCTGCTCTTTCAGAGGACCCAAGTTCAGAGTACCCACTAAAATTAGTTTATAACTAATTCTAGGGGATCCAATGTCCTCCTGTGGCCTACATAAGCACCAGGTATGCACACAGTGTACATACATATATAGGTGAAATGGTCCTATATATAAGAATTAAAATAATTACAATCATAAAAAATTAAAAATAATAAATCTTCAAAAAACAAACATCAACAAAAATATGGGTAGTTAGGTATGGTGGTTCATGCCTTTAATAACAGCACTAAGGGGGTAAAAGCAAGGGGATCTCTGTGAGTATGAGGCCATCCTGGTCTACTTAGTAAGTTCCAGGACAGCCAAGGCTATGTAAAGAAAGACACTATTTCAAAAAAAAAAAAAAATAGGTAGAGAAATCAGAGGTCCAAGAGGAAATCTTTTGATAATGTTTATGATGTTGGCTAAATGGTTATGCTGTCAAACTGTAATCTACATATGAACATAAAGTTGTTCTGCTCACAACCTTTGTTAGAGAAGTTTCTTATTGCAGTTGGTAATGGTTAATTTGGAAACTCATACATGTTCAAAGTGCCAAAAATAAGCAACTGCAAATGCTGACTCATAGGCAGGACATCTCTAACAACATCTCTCAGAAGCTCAGGGAACATCAGGGAAGAGGGTATAAAAAGAATATAAGCCCTGGCAGATGACAACAACTACTGTAAAATGCTGTCTTCTGGACATGACATAGCTGTTGCACACATAAACTCAGAGTAACTATGATTATCTGCACAACAACAAGACAATTGACAATACCAGCACTGGGGGCTGGGGTGGAGCACTCATGGCTAAGGAGTGATTAGCAGTAGTTTTGGGGTGGTGACACTGACAGGCTGCCTATACCGCAGGAAATGACCTCATAACCATGTACATATGGACAACACTAACTGG
>JADRCC010210037.1:0-10364 GCA_019843855.1 Hylomyscus alleni
GTGATTTAATTCTATTTACTTAAAATATGATTTTAAATGTTAACAAATTAAGACAAATTGAAATCATGTAACTTTTCTCATCATAATGCAATAAAAGTTAATAATGAAAAAAAAGCTGATCTATCCTTTCATAAAAGCCTATTTTTTAACTACTTAGCTTTTTAGCCAATATTTCTTCATGAAATAAAACACTGACCAGTGGTATGTTGGAGTTTCTATCAGTTCACAAAGAGCAAACTGTTAAAACTTTCAGAAATTCTGGAAGCCAATTGTTAAATAACATTAATATTAAAAATTGAGTAGATAAACTTGTAACTAAATGAATGATGCAAAGTGCTAAATATTAAAAACATTCTTTTCTGAAATTAAATTTTATGTCTTTGTATTATTGAAGTTATTTTACTCATTCTTTTCTGACTATATTATTAAATTTTTTTGACTATTTGTGTTGTTGAAAAAAAAACCATTGGTGGTCAGATTCTGTAAACACTGTCTGTATGAAACAACTGTCAATATAAAATGTCTCTAACTACTTAAAAATGTGTGAGAAAGGACTGGTGAGATGGCTCAGTGGTTAAGAGCACTGACTGTTCTTCTGAAGGTCCTAAGTTCAAATCCCAGCAACCACATGGTGGCTCACAACCACCATGAAATGAAATTTGACCCTCTCTGGTGTGTCTGAAAGATAGCAACAGTATACTTATCTATAATAATAAATAAATCTTTAAAAAAATGTGTGAGAAAGGGTATTTTAGCCCAGTGCTACTGGTTTCTACACAGTGGAATAATTCTCCTTTAGTATCAAAACTTGTGCATAAATACCACAAATGCGTGTTGAGGTAATGTACAGTGCTATACAAACTTGTATATCTGGGCTGCTTTCCTAAGAAGTATAGGTCTGTTGGTACACAGGACATTCTGACTCTCTTTGGAAGTTTTATATTAGAGCAGAAAAGCAAATGAATATGTCTTGTCTTCTGTCTCATTAGTATGTTTCTTCATATGTTCAAGATATGGACTCTTGAATCATTCACATTTTTAACCTATCTAGAGTCTATTCCCTGACATGTAGATGAGCTAGATCTCTCATCTCCTCTCCTGTCCTGTCCTCTCCTACTCTCCTCCTCTTTTCTCTCCCTTCCTCTTTCTCTCTCTGTGTAATATGCCTGTCTTTGTTTAGGATAGTTTAAAAGACAATGTTATTCCAACTGAATATGTCACATATTTGCTATCCAAATGTAACTACATAATAATACACATTCTTTTTTGATATCTTAGAATTTGATACATCAATATCATCTATGTGATTTTCTGAATAAACTCTTTTCCACTCAGCCCTGACCTGGGGAAGGGAGGCAGTGTCTGTGACCTTTCCAAGCATTAAAATGAAAAGGCAATCCTCCACAACCTCTCCCTGCCCACTCACCTTCATTTTCATGGCCAAGTCCTTCATCAGATTTCTTCATTAGTGATTCTGTGATTTGTTCCTTTCCTCGCATGAAAACTGGTTGGTTGACTGTGACACCTAGAAGAAATGAAAGTGTTTTTTTTAATTTAATAGAGTAAAAAGGGGAGAGGAATGTGCTGGGATTCAGCACAAACATTAAGGCCTAGCAGGCCAAAGACCTGCAGGAGAGGAAAAGGTAGGCTACAGTCCTGAGTCCTGTGGCAGCTGATCTCTGCTATCACCTCTGCAAGTAGTGGAAAAGAGCAGGATATTCGGTGCATGCCTCTACCTTTCTTCCATGAAGAAAATGAACATATGGGAGAGAAACATAAGGGACTGGGAGGCACCCTGGCTTGTACAAACAAACATACAAACAAATAACAAAAAAACAAACAAACACTTCCTTTTACCTAGGCCTGTCATTCTGATGTAGTTTCTTTTCATAAACACGTAAGCACTTTTTTGCCATTTGGTCAGCTTTGCCCATTCTTCCTCAGAGAAGTATTTGGAAATATCCTTGAAGGACTAGAAAAGAAAATAAGTAGAAGCTTTAACGGCTACTTTGCTGGACATGTGTAAAATTTAGCTCACACTTCCTTCTTTGTAACAGAAACTTGGTCACCTAAAATGTCAAGGTAGTTTGTCCTGAACAAAGTGTAGGCCACATGAGAAATATAACATAGCAACAGCTTCTTCCCAAGAATACCAGAGGTGGTCAATATCAGCTACTTGTTCTCCTGCATTTGTACATTTGGACAAGAGTCACCAAATGAGCAAGTTTACAGATCACTATATTAACATTGTCAGGGCTGCAGTAGAAGGGCGTGCTGAAAGTGTGTGTGTGTGTGTGTGTGTGTGTGTGTGTGTGTGTGTGTGTGAGAGAGGGAGAGAGAGAGAGAGAGAGAGAGAGAGAGAGAAAGAGAGAGAGAGAGATCTTGAAATTTTTTATTAAATAATTTTTTTACATTCCATATTTTATTTTCCACCCATCCACCCTCTGTTCCACATCCCATAATCCTCCCCATGCACCTGTCTCCACATGGATATCCCCACCTCCCACCCTACCTGACCTCTAAACTCCCTGGGGCTTCCAGTCTCTTGAGAGTTAGGCACATCATCTGAATGAACACAGACCTGCATGTCCTATGGAGACAGTTTCTTTTAGAAGAACAACCATGGGCCATATAACAACCATGGGCCAATATATGTAGTGGGAACAGTCACGAAGTACTGGTTGTTAAGCTGCCCCTGCCCAATCCCCACCATGACTCCTTACCTTGGACATCTTCTTTGGTTTAAAAATATCCCCAGGGCTCTTTGTACAGGAACTGTCTGTCTTCATAACTCTGGTAAAAGTGTCATGTGGAAGATCATGAACTGACTGTCTCCAAGCACAAAAACAAATGTCCTGTAGAAGATAGTGTGGAGAGATAGTCCCACTCATAACTTGGAAGGATTGGGTTCCTCTTATATCTGGGATAATATATACTAGAAATCTCTGGGAGAAGTAGTTGTTAGAAGTAGGAAGGATTCCACTATCATGTATGAAGTTACCCTCAGTACCTGAGAATGGCTGAATTACTGTCCTGACTAATTCCCCTGAAGTGTATCTTAAACTAAATAGAAAAGAGACTAGAGGCCCAAGGGAGTTTAGAGGTCAGGTGGGGTGGGGGGTGGGGACATCCACGTGGAGATAAGGAGGTGGGAAGGAGGGTAGATGGGGGGGGGATAAAATATGGAGAGTTAAAAAAATAAATTAATTAAAAATGAAAAAATGAAAAAATGCAACAGAAAAAAAGAAAAGAGAAGACTGTTGAATTTGGTGGGTACAGACACAACATATTCTCACCTGTTTGTGGAGTGTGGAAACTGATTTCATAGAAGATAAAAAAAAAAGAGTTGTCACTGAAGGTGGGTGATAGGAAGTTCAGTAGAGGAAGGTAAAATAATAAATACCAAATACAATTACAATCATTGATTGTTTACTTATCAATCAATGTGCATAGTTGGTGGGGATGTTTTCAGGGCTGGGGGCTGTTTGCTGTAGTGTATGTGGATTTGAAAGGACAACTTTGAGGAGTCCTGTTTTTTCATTCCACTTACAAAAAAAATATGATGTTTTCATTTTCCAGGATTTTTTGAGCCATCTTAGGCTTAACTACAGATACAGTAAACCCTTCAAATGCCTTTCTATGTAGTCCTTCCCCTTTTTCCAGCTCAACTAAGTTTTGTCAAACCCAAACTGCAAGTGAAATATTAGTAACAGTCAAGGTTGTCTTGCAGGCTATGTGTCTTATGAGCTTTAAAAGAACAAGGTACATAAAGATGAAACCACAGAGTTTTTTGTTTGCTTTGTTTAGTTTTGTTTCACTTTGAGAAAAATATAAGTGCCAGAGAGAAAGATAAGATATAGATTGTAAGTAAGACTCTTCTGCTTACTCCGTACGATGAATGGGAGTGAGCCACATGCATAGGCTTTGAAGCTCTGCACTCAGTATGCCTGCCCAACTTTCTAGGCTAATGTCCAACTTTTCAAAAATCATGAAATAAGGAGTCTCCCTTTGGATAAAGTTCATTGAGAATCATTCTTCTTTTATATATTTTTACTTGTGGTCTAGAGACTCAGCTCACATTACCAGTCATGCCCAGCAATCCTTTTTCCAAATTGGTCAATTTCTATGGTTTCACAGTACAACTGGGAGCTATAGTTTATAATAACTTATGGAGAATTTAAGAAGTAGAAGCGATGCCATGTCTAGTACTCCAGGTCTGCAATTTGAGATGACTTGATGGCTGGAGAAGAGTCAAAATATATTTCAGGCCTGCCTTCGCTAAAGAAGGCAGAGTCAGTCTGGACCTTGTAGTTAGAACTCATTCAAAATAACAGTAAAAGGAGGGTGCAGATGCAGCTTTATAGTAGAGTCCTAGACTAGTGTGTGTGTAAGGCCCTGCCTTCATTCCCCATTAGTGGAGAAAGAAAATGAGGGTAGAAATAATAAATATTTAAGTATGGTTTATGCAAATACATTCATAGCTTGAATTACATTGCCTTCCAATTGTGTAAGTGCTTTTATTAAATCCACTTAAGATAAATTGTAGATAAAAGTCAAAAGAAATCTTTCCTTTGAATGTTGTGCATGTTGGCACCCACCTGAAATCCTAGCATAAAAATGCTTTGGTAGGAGGATTGAGAATTGAAGGCCACCCTAGGCTACATTTATTTTTTAAAAAGTGTCATCAAAAAGCAATGCAAACAAAAATAACAATATTGGAAATAGGTGAAGTGTCTATTCATTATTGGGGGAGAAGTGGTAAAATGCATTCATTTCTCAGAAAGCAGAGAAAAATGAATTAATTTTATAAAACCAAACTTTTCCCTTTATTAAATGAAGTGCTTTACTTCTATCAAAAATGTATTCTTTTATTTAACTTTCTGTAGTAGCATCTAAAAAAGATGACTTTCATTATGAGGTATTCATAAGTGAATATCACTGTACTTTTCTCATGTTTCACCTGACAATATCCTTTGCTATGGCCTCCTCCCTTTCTGGATGTTGTCTTTCATTTTTCCTATCATTCTTTCATCTACTCTTTTCTGTTTTAGGTACATTTAAATATAGTACTCAGCTATTAAAAACAATGAATTTATGAAATTCTTAGGGAAATGGATGGATCTGGAGAATAGCATCCTGAGTGAGGTAACCCAATCACAAAAGAACACACATGGTGTGCACTCTCTGATAAGTGGATATTAGCCCAGAAGCTCAGAATACACAAGATACAATCCACAAACCACAAGAAACTGGGATTAAGGAAGACCAAAGTATGGATACTTTGTTCCTTCTTAGAAGGGGGAACAAAATACCCATGGAAGGAGTTGCAGAGACAAAATATGGAGCAGAGACTGAAGGAAGGACATTCCAGAGACTGCTCCACCTGGGAATCCTTCCTATATTCAATCATCAAATTTAGACACTATTGTGGATGCCAGCAAGTGCTGGATGACAGCAGCCTGATATAGCTGTCTCCTGAGAGGCTCTGACAGTGCCCAACTAATACACAAGTATAGGCTCACAGCCATCCATTGGACTGAGTACAGGGTCCCCAATGAAGGAGGTAGAGAAAGGACCAATGGAGCTGAAGGGTTTGCAGCCCCTTAGGACGAACAACAATATGAGCTAACTAGTATCTTCAGAGCTCCTAGGGACTAAACCACCAACCAAAGAGTACACATGGTGGGACTCACAACTCCAGCTGCATATGTATAGCAGAGGATGGCCTAGTCAGTCATCAATGGCAGGAGAGGCCCTTGGTTCTGTGAAGGTTCTATGCCCCAGTGTAGGGGAATGCCAGGGTCAGGAAGTGGGAGAGGGTGGGTTTTGAGCAGAGGTGGGGAGGGAACAAGGGATTTTTTTTTTTTGGAGGAGAAACAAGGAAAGGAGATATCATTTGAAATGTAAATAAAGAAAATATCTGATAAAATTAAAAAAATAAATATAGATGGTTCACCA
This sequence comes from Hylomyscus alleni, assembly GCA_019843855.1. Taxonomy (NCBI): domain Eukaryota; kingdom Metazoa; phylum Chordata; class Mammalia; order Rodentia; family Muridae; genus Hylomyscus; species Hylomyscus alleni. The sequence goes on from JADRCC010210037.1 coordinate 5,959, forward strand.
TGTGAAAAACAATCTTAGATATTTATTTTCCTTTGTCTATCATTGCAGTCATTGCTTCAATTTAACTCCCAATTTTGTTCTTTATCAAAAAATTTATGAATTATTTAGAAAATAAAAATTCTATGCAACACAAGAAATTGCTCATATTTTTGGGCACATACTAAAACTTCAATTCATGTACATTATTCATTAGGTATTGTAGTGGCTATTCCTGGTTGTCAACTTGACTATATCTGAAATGAACTACAATCCAGAATTTGAAGGCTCACCTGTGGCCCTAATCTGGAGGCTGAGAGATATGAGTTTCTGACCTGAATCTCGGTATGGAGATCTTGAGGTATAGTGGCTATGAATCCCAGAAGATTAAGATAAGATTATCTAGGAGTTCAAGATTATCTGGGATTAAAGGTGTGGTGGCATAGTGGCTATGAATCCTAGAAGATTAAGATTGGAAGATCTACAAGTTCAAGGTCATCTGGTATTAAAGGTGTGGAGGTACACACCTTTAATCTGGGCCACATCTTTTGCTGGAGACCTATATAAGGACATTGGAAGAAGGAAGGCTCTCTCTTTCTGCTTCGCCTGCGTGCCTTGTGGGACTGAGCAACTGCTGGATCCTTGGACTTCCATTCACAGCTGCTGCCGACCATTGTTGGGAGTTGATTGTTGGGAGTTGGACTACAGACTGTAAGTCATCAATAAATTCCTTTACTACATAGAGACTATCATAAGTTCTGTGACTCTAGAGAACCCTGACTAAGACAGGTATGTAATATTGATTTATTTTCTGTTAAGACAAAGTATGTTTATGATGCTAAGGGAACTGGAAAACCCTGGTCTCAGAGCATGGTTCCTTAGAGTCCCATTCCATACACAGTTTTGTGTGTGTGTGCATATTCATGTGTGTCCCTATAGTTAAATTTTCGAGTAAAGTAGAACTGATTACCACAGGTCTAGTGGGAGGCTGATGGCTATTAATTGATAAGGAAACAAATATTTGGCTCTATTTTCCAGAAGAGAGGAAAGAGGAAGGTATGCAAATTTGAGTGGTTTGAGGGCCATTACTGTGTTAATTTTGAAAGTAATGTGGTGAAGAGAGCTATGATCTCTGATTCTACAGAAATAGGTATCATTCATGCTAAAGGAATGTCGGGTATTTCAAGATAGACCAATCTGGTGGTCCCCCAAACTGAAGTCATTAGAAAAAATTTTAGTGTACACTCTAAGTCTCTGAGACCATGAAGACTGCAGCTTTATCCCAGAGTAGGTGTTGAAATAGTCCCTCGGACAGGCCTTTTTTGCAGTTCCTCCGATTGAAAAAACCCCAGAAATCTGGATTTTATTGAATTCTGTGGAGCTAAGAATACTGTTCCCCTCAGAAATGGTGTTATAGGAGTCTGTTACATACGATGGCTGTTGTTTCTGGGATCCATGGGGGAACCATACAGTCAGAGTTTACCCCAGAGATCATTTGTAAGGATTTAGGATTACTGATGTAACAAAAAAAGACACAAGTCCTTTACATAGGATTATACGTGTTCACATGTTCACTTTACAGAGTATTTCAGAGAAAGAACCTACCTTAAACACAAAGAAGAGTGGGTGTTTGTTCAGAAAGAGACCAAGTGTCTTGATTCAGCTGCCCCTCAAGGATCAGCAAACCAGAATAGTCACTGCCCTTGAATGTGTCAGAAAAATGGGTGGAGCAAGTGAGGTAAGAATGGGACGCATTAGTAGAGACTTCAGAGACAGAAAGTACTTCATAATGAGGGTGTGGTCCCTGGATGTTTCTACCTAAATTATTATATTTCCTCTCCCTGACACTGGCTCTACCATGGTCCACTGACGTATTGAAATAGATGTGCCTAATTTTGCCCACATTTTCACCTTTGTCTATATCCCATCATTCCATCCTTTCATGTACAGTACTGAATCTAAAGATATGATCTATATGCTGAAGATACAAATCTCAAATCCTTAACTTCTCTTCCATAGGTGGTTTAGCTTAACATCTCTCTTCACTAACTTTACAAGCTTTCAATAATTTATAAAGGAAATATTAATGTCTTTACACCTCTTGAATATACATTTATCTAAGAACTTGAATTGTATGTCAATTTCCAATAATCTTCTCATAAATAGTAGTAGAGAACATGCCTGTGTTTATGTGTTCCTTGGTTGGTTTCAAAGTAACTGTGGCAAGAAAATCTCCCATACCATATTCATATGTGAAAACAACGATCCTAGTATGCCCTCTAAGATTTTCTTACATAAATCTGGACTATCAGTGTTGCACTTCTCAGAGTTTCACTCTCCACTATTCTGGCAGGAAGAGGGTCCATGAACCTTGAGCCTTACCATAAGCCTCTCTCTTCATCATCAGTTAGTTTTTCTTTTATTTTTAAAGTTCATTTCTTTTTTCCTTAAAATATTATGTATTTATTCACTTTATATCCTGATAAAAGACCCCTTCCCACCACTCCTTCTGGTCCCACTCTCACAGCCCTCCCTCATGTCTCCCTCCCTTCTCCTCCTCCAACCCATCCTAGATCATTATGTCTCTGCAGGACTAAGCACTTCCTCTCCCACAGAGGCCAGACAAGGCATCCCAGCTAGGGAAAATAGATCTAAAGAAGGCATCAGAGTCAGAGACAGATCCCACTGCTATTGTTAGAGGACTCATGTGAAGACCAAGCTACACATCAGTTGCAAATGTGAATGGGGCCTAGGTCCAGTCCATGCTCTTTGGTTGGTGGTTCAATCTCTATGAGCATCTATGGGCCCAGGTTAGTTGACTCTATAGGTCTTCTTGTGATGTCCTTGACCACTTTGGCTCCCTCAATCCTTCCTGAGATGCTTCCACATGAGTCCCAGAGCTCTGCCTGTTGTTTGGTTGTTGGTCTCTGCATCTATTTCCATGACTTCCTGGATGAAGCCTCTCAGAAGATAATTATGCTAGGCTTCTGTCTGCAGGCATATCAGAGTATCATTAATAGTGTCAGGGGTTGGCTTTTGTTATGGCATGGGTCTCAAAGTGGGCCAATCATTAGATGGCCATGTCTTCAATCTCGGCTCCATCTTTATCCATGCACATCTTGTAGGCAGGACAAATTTGAGGTCACAGCTTTTCTGAGTGGGTTGATGTCTTCTTGATTTCATTGGAAGACTTTCCTGGCTACAGTAAGTAGCCACTTCAGGCTCTATATCCCCAATGCTAGGAGTCTCAGCGATGGTCATTCTCATATCCTCAAAGGAGCCTTTCCTATCACAGGCCTCCTGCTTATCCCTAGATACCTGCCCCCAACTGATTTACCTTCTCACCCCCATCCTCTTACCCTCATCCTGCTCTCTCAATACCTGATCCATATCCCTGTTCCCCTCCCACACCCTCTCCCACCCATTTACCTTCCTCCATCAACTTCTGCTATCTAGTTTAACTCCCCTTCTGACTGAGATTCAAACATCCACCTTTGGGCCCCCCCTGATTACTTAGTTTCTTTGGGTCTGGATTGTACTAAGGTTATTCTGTACTTTATTGTTAATGTCTACTTATAAGTGTAAGTCTTCCTGGGTCTATATTAGCTAACTCAGGATGACCTTCCATCCATTTATCTAAATATTTCATGAAGTATTTGTTATATTATATTATATGTTATATTAGCTAACTCAGGATGACCTTCCATCCATTTATCTAAATATTTCATGATGTATTTGTTTTTGATAGCTGAATAGTATATTATTATATGAATATATCACATTTTCTTTACTCATTCTTCAGTTGAGAGACATTTAGATTGTTTCCAGTTTCTGACTATCACAAATAAAGCTGCTGTTTCGAGCTGGGGCCAAGCAGTGCTTCCCCACTGGGGAGTGTGGTGACAGCATACCTTCACTCAGGCACTTGTATACTGGATCCCACCGTGAGAACTACCTCAGGGGTGGTAAGAGAGGACTCGACACACCGATTGAGTTTTGAATGCTTTATGTCAATTTCCAGTACAACTACACACAGCATACAATATGTTATCAGAGCAAAATTATGAAGATTATAAAAATATAATAGCTAAACATTTCCTCTACTGCATATTAGAGTATATATGACTTGACAGAGTCTCTCGACTGGGCCTGGTGTTCTCGGATGAACCGAAAGCAGGCTTGGCTGTCAGCGTGGCGTTCTCAGAGAGTTATGATTGACCACAGAGTCTGTGCTTGACTGCGAAGTCTCGAGTGGTTTCGGATGGTTTCTGGTCTTTGTGGCAAAGTCTTGGGAGCTCGGGAGGATCACATCAAGCAGCCATGGCTACCGAGAGCGGAGATGCTAGCTTGTCTCCTCGTTGCTACTTTAAGCTGTTTTTGACGTCACTGCTGGGGTAAAGTCCTGATAACTATTCTTGTCTGGCTATCAG
>JADRCC010210067.1:0-12715 GCA_019843855.1 Hylomyscus alleni
AGTATGTTTAGTATACTCAGTGAAGCTCCACTGGGGATGATTACACTTTTCCTTTACAAGAAGGTGAAAATCACAGAGATCTTCTAGGTTAAGGGTAGAAGTTCATGTCCATTTTACACTCTTAAATCTGGGACCCTTTCCTGATTGAACCTGTGCATTCTTCTGGTGATGCTAGAGTCTCTGTGAGTTTATAAATGGGAATGTTGGGTTGTGTCTGGAAGATTATGTTTCCTCTGATCCACCTCTAGCTTCTGGCTCTATTGCTCTATCTACTACCTCTTCTGCATGGATCCCTGAGTCTGAGAGAAGGACTTGATGAAGACAAACCATCTAGAATTGAGAGTTCATTCTCTACACATTGTCAAGGACACACACCTACTTCTGTATTCATCATATAGAGAAATTGAGAGGAGAGAGTGTGGGCTATGGGCACACAAATTTGCATCTATAGGTGGGAAGAAGTTCAATTTGATGTTTTTGACTTTGTAATGTGTGTGTGGTGAATCCATATTTATGTTGTGTAACTTGTACAAGTGCTGTGGGCATGTATGTTTAGATGCAGCTCCACATGGACTTTGTATGTGTGTGCATGTTCACATAGAGGTCAGAAGTTGACACTGAAGGTCTTCCTTGATCATACTTGAATATACTTTTAATATTATGTTCATTTAATGCATATGAAAATTTTGTCTGCATTGTGTCTGTGTAGAAAATACAAAGTACCTTGCATTCTGACAGCCAAAGAGAATTATGAGACTGAAAGAGAAATGTCAGATCAAAAACTAGTTCAACCAATATGAGGACCATGAGTCTGCTTCTTCCAGAGTTTAAATTCATATACTCAATCAGCCACAGATCAGACATGGAGACAAGAAATCAGTACAAAGCTCATAGCTGTTTTTTTTTTCCTCTCCAAACAATGCAATAGAACCATGATTGACAGAATTGATACATTTCATCAAATTCTGACAGCTTTCTAGGAGAGGTAACTCACAGGAAACTGCTCTACTAAGGCCTCAGTGTGGATGTACTCAGTCTGCTAAAAGCTTCCTAAAAGGGAAGAGAACATGAAAAGAGATTGGTCAGACCTGTATACTTAGATATTTTTTAATGCACTAGAGAAAAACAAAAACACTTTTTCTGATTTTTTGTTGTTGTTGTTGATGGTGGTGTTGTGGAAACCTTTACTGCTTGCTCATTTTTTTCTTTGTTTGTTTTGCTCAGTTATGACAGGTTTTAGGGCATTCCTGCTTTGCATTTGAGATATTTTCTAGAAACTAATCAGGGAATAGAAGCATATCTTATGAGGGATCACTGTTTTATAGAATCTTTTTTCTTAAGTAGATCGGAAAACAATATTTTCCAGATGGGAAATATTGATTCCCATAGTGAAATCATCTTCACTGTTCAAAGAAGCAATCATAATATCAACTTACAGCACTTAATCTTCCTGTTTCAAGAAACATTTCTAATATGTCGTGGGCTTTCACTGTAGTATTTTGTTGGATTGACAAATATAGTTTTGCCATTTGCTGTTGAGGACTGAACTGTCCTTTGATGCAGGAAATCAAAGAGCATGAATTTTCAGATATCTTCATGAAGAACTCTGAGAACACATAGCTGGATACTATCCCAAAATCCAGAGCTGGGTGATGGTAATTTTCTGCCCATTAGACATTATTACATTTGCAGCTCTTTACCTTCAGAGTGAGTATATGGCAACAGTGCCTCTGAGGAGTTGAATGTGTAAATCCCAGGAGGATTCACATTTAGTTTACTCATACTCTCTGCATTACTTACTATTTCTGACTGAATGTATGAGTTCTGTCAATCATTGTTCTATTGCATTATTTGGAGAGAAAAACTATGAGCTTTTTACTGATTTCTTCTCTCCGTGTCTGATCTGTCACTGGTTGAGTATATGAATTTAGACTCTTGATGAAGCAAACTCATGATCCTCATATTGGTTGAACTAGCTTTTGATCTGGCATTTCTCTTTCACTCCCATAATTCCCTTTGGCTGTCAGAATGCTAGGTACTTTGCATTTTCTACTCAGTAATCATCTGTGACTTTACTGGGTCTTCCTCTGTTGGAAGTGGGCTTTCAGAATGCAGGAGCCTAGCAAGAGGAAATACAGAGAACTGGCTGTGGTCACTAGTTTTCAGGTGCCTCCACAGGTATTAACATATCAGCCACCTGTAGGTCTCCTTCCTATGAAATCCAACGTAGTTCTCTAAATTTTGTTTCTGTTGCTGTGATAAGATTTCCTGACAGAAAGAAGAGTAGGTAGAAAGGGTTCATTTCACCTTACCATCCTATACTATAGTCTGTCATTGATGGGCAATCAAGACAGAAAACTGAGGCAATTGTAATATCCACATTCAGAAGCTGAGAGTGTGCTTAGTACTCAATTTGCTTTCTATGTTTATGGTTTTGGCCTAGGGAATGCTGTCACCAACAGTGGCTGCCAGCAAAAGTTTTAGCCCAGATTAAAGTGCAATACATGCATATCAAAAGACTATTATTAAATGCTCATATTCCCTTAAAGACCTGGATCAAAAATGGGCTTTCTCATTTTAAATCAGTTAATTAAAAAAAAATCCTATTGTTGTACACAAATATTTGAATTCCAGATCATTTCAGATGCAGGTAATTTGGCAACTAAGAATAACTATCATACAGGGTAATGTTCTAGATATTCCACACAACAAAGGCAGTATTCAAGAAATGTCAAAGATAAGGTGCAGAATGAGAGCAGGAAAGATGAGGGCTCAGTTTTTTAAATGACTTTCACACAAGCATGAATTGATTCCCCAGCAGTGACATAAAGAGCCAAGTTGGCAATTATCAACTAAAATCTCATACAGTGGATCCTCTCAGCCTCCAAGTGACAGAAGTGGTAGATCTGCAGCACTTTCTGTGCCTTCCCTGCAAGCGGAGAGCCTGAATTTAGGAAGTGCTTTAACCCAGAGACTCAGTTGGGACCAGCCAGGAGGCACAAACTTCACTAGTCGCTCAGGGTAGCAGGGACAGGATCCTCTCAGCCTCCAAGTAATGGTAGTGGATTGGCAACTCTCTTTGCCCCTTTCCTACAAGTGGAGAGTCTGCCTTCAGGGAGTGCTTTAACCCATGTCTCTGGTGAAATCCATCATTTTCTCTCTGGTAATTTTCTAAGGCAGGACCAGCCAGGAGGCACAGGCCTCACAAATTGTGCAGGGCAGCAGGGACTGGATCCTCTCAGCTTCCAAGTGACAGCAGCAGTTGATCTGCAACCATCTCTGCCCCTTCCATGCTAGCAGAGAGCCTGCCTTCAGGGATTACTTTAACCCAGGGCCCTTCCTGAGTTCCAAAATTTTCTACCTGGTAACTTCCTAAAGCAGGACCAGCTGGGATGCACAGGTCTCACAAGTTGCAGAGCAGCCTGGTCAGGATCATTTCTACCTCAGACCACAACTAGGATGGACAACAGACACACAGCCCTCTCTGCACCTTTTCCACAAGCAGAAAGTCTGTCTCCAGGGTGTTCTCTGGACACAGGACTCAGGATGCCCAACTGATCCACAATCATCTGTGACCAGGATTTAACAAAGGAGAGCTGATTTCCCAGAATTAGTGACACAGACTTACAGACCCACAGGAACAAGCTCTAGTCAGAGACAGCAAGAACATCTAACACCAGCGATCAACAGATGGTGAAAGGCAAACCTAAGAATTTTACTAACAGAAATCAAGAATACTTTGCTTCATCAGAACCTACTACTCCCACCACAGGAAGTCCTGGATAGCCCAAATCACCAGAAAAGCAAGATTTGGATCTAAAATCATATCTCATGATAGTGCTAGAGGAATTAAAGAAGGACATGAATAACTCCCTTAAAGAAATAGAGGATAACACAGGTAAAAGTCCTTAAAGAGTAAACACAAAAATTCCTAAAGGAATTACAGGAAAACACAAACAAACTGGTGAAGGAATTGAGCAAAACCATCCTGGACCAAAAAATTGAAATAGAAACAACCAAGAAATCACAAAGAGAGACAAATCTGGAGTTAGAAATCTTAGGAGGGAAGTCAGGAAACACAGATGCAAGCATCACCAACAGAATACAAGAGATAGAAGAGAGAATCTCAGGGGCAGAGATACTCTAGATAACATCTACACAACAGTCAAAGAAAATGCAAAATGCAAAGAGATCCTAACTCAAAACATCCAGGAAATCCAGGACACAATGAAAAGACCAAACCTAAGGATAATAGGTATAGAAGAGAGTGAAGAACTCCAACTTAAAGGGCCAGTCAATGTCTTCAACAAAATTATAGAAGAAAACTTCCCTAACCTAAAGACAGAGATACCCATGAACATACAAGAAACCTATAGAACTTCAAATAGACTGGACCAGAAAAGAAATTCCTCCTGCCACATATTAGTCAAAACAACAAATGCACAAAACAAAGAAAGAATACTAAAAGCAGTAAGTTAAAAAGGTCAAGTAACATATGAAGGCAGGTCTGTCAGAATTACTCGGGACATCTTACCAGAGACTATGCAAGCTACGAAGACTAAGTCTCACCAGAGACTAAGAGGATCCTGGGTAGATGTCACACAGACCCTAAGAGAACACAAATGCCAGACTACAATACCCAGCAAAACAATAAATCATCATAGATGGAGAAACCAAAGTATTCTATATCAAAACTAAATTCACACAATATGTCTCCATAAATCCAGCCATTCAAAGGGTAATAAATGGAAAACTCTAATACAAGGAGGGGATCTACATCCCTGAAAAAGCAAAAGTGTAATCTTCCAACAAAATTAAAAGAAGATAGCCCTGCCGGGCAGTGGTGGCACACGCCTTTATTCCCAGCACTTGGGAGGCAGAAGCAGGTGGATTTCTGAGTTCTAGGCCAGCCTGGTCTACAGAGTGAGTGTCAGGACAGCCAGGGCTATACAGAGAAATCCTGTCTCAAAAAAACAAAAAAAAAAAAAAAAAAAAAAAAAAAAAAAAGATTAGTTCATGAACGGAATTCCAACTCTAACAACAAAAATAGCAGGAAACAACAATTACATTCCCTTATTATCTATTAATATCAATGGACTCATTTCCCCAATAAAAAGACATAGACTATTAGATTTGGTATATAAACAAGACCCAATATTTTGTTGCATAGAGGAATCCCACCTCAGTGACAAAGACAGACACTACCTCAGAATAAAAGGCTGGAAAATAATTCTCCAAGCCAATGGTCCCAAGAAAAAAGCTGGAGTAGCCATTCTAATATCCAATAAAATTGTCTTTCACCCTAAAGTGATCAAAAAAGATAAGGAAGGACTGAGACCGAGACAGAGACAGAGACAGAGACAGAGAGAATGAGAAATGCTCCTCAAGCCACACAACTTATTAAGGGTCTTTTCAGCTGCTGAAGGCTACTGTGGTAAAAGAATCATTGTTTTGGTTGTTTGGTCACTAGCAGAATACACACATTTTTGGGGATTGTCCTGCACCCATACATAACATACCCAAAACTAACTGGGTTTTGTGGTTATTTGTTGGGGAAAGAGGATATGAATTTTGAGGGAAGCTTATTGGAGGGGGATTGGGGAAGAGCAAAAGGGCGAAATAGAAGTGGTTATGATGATGCTTCATTTTATACATGTATTCAATTCTAAAGGATAAAGATAATTTATTTTTTAAAAAAGGAAATTTATACTATCACCCTAAACTATTAAATGAAATATTGTATGACTTTAAGACAATTAAATATTGAATATAAAATTAATCCAATGACTGCCTTATGATTCAGGGAATAAATTATACCTTTAATGTAATACAATGTCTCCTTTCTGTATCTTTCTAACTCTGTCTCTGTTCTCTCTCTCTGTCTCTCTGTCTCTCTGTCTCTCTCTCTCTGTGTCTCTCTCTCTCTCTCTCTCTGTCCATCTCTCTCTCTTTCTCTCAAACACACACACACACACACACCTCTGGGTATTTTAGCCCTGCCTTTGGAAGTTAAGTATACTTTTCTCTTACTGTTTGCTCTACCATTGAGCCTCTGTTTAAATTGTTTTCCCTGCCTCACTAGACATCATGCATTGTTAAGTCCTTCCACATGGAAATTATTGGCAACTTTGCAAGGGAGAGTATGAGATTCACAGTAAAATATACATGAAAAAGAGAAGAGACAGCCATGTATGTGATACCACCATAGTTAAGGGAAAGCAGAAACATGCAGATGGTTGCAGAACTTGCAAAATTTGGTTGGAGCTCATTCCTCCACAAAGCTCACATAATTTACCACCAAATATTCATGTCATTTTATGGCTATCTTTCTGTAATCCCTTCTTAATTAGGCTGTGTTTCTGCATGTTTGTGTCTCTCTTTGTTTATATCATTGTGTGTGTCTCTCATGAATCTCTCTCTTTGTCTCTCTCTCTCTTTGTGCCATGTGTTTGTGTGTGTGTTTGTGTGTATATCTCTGTACATGTCTCTCTTTCTCTGTATCTCTCTGTCTGTGTGGTGTGGTCTGAGTGTGTCTCTGAGTTTGTATGTGTGTCTCGCTCCTTCTCTCTGTCTCTCTGTCTGTCTGTTTGTCTGTCTGTCTGTCTCTGTTTCTGTCTCTCTTTCTTGCTCTCTCTCTCTCTCTCTCTCTCTCTCTCTCTCTCTCTCTCTCTCTCTCTCTCTGTGTGTGTGTGTGTGTGTGTGTATGTGCATGTGTAGTTCAGAGACTGTTCATGGAAACTTTTGGTTATCAGCAATTTTGCTGTGATAACCTCTGAAAACATGGATGGTCTTTGGAGCCATTTTTTGTTGCTGGCCATTTCCATAGAAGTCATTTGAATTATCCTTTCTCTGTTTTGCAGATTTTCTCTAGTTTGTTTTGCCCCACCCTATCTCCATTGCTTTCTCAGCTTGCTGTCTTATGATAGGAGCCTCTGGAATTTCAAACTCACTTCCTGTGTAGAGTTCTTCTACCTGAGAATCCACATAATCCAGGAGCTGTGCTAAAACTATATATAGGACCCTAAAATTTTCTACTAGTTATTAAATAGAAATTATGTTTAAATTTAAAAATCATCTCCCCAGTTGAATTGGTAACATTCCACATGCTCACCCAACACTTGTAAATAGAATTTACAGCTTGACCATGGCACCGTTCAGTCCGGATCTCACACAGAGTATTATGGAAAAGGAATACTCCTAATGCTATTTGAAGTTTTGTTTTGTTTTTTTTTTCTTCCTGTGAAGGTGCTGACTGAGCCATTTATTGAGTCATGTTGTTGGGATCACAGAGCTTACTAGATCTAATTCAGGTTTCTCACAGGATTCCAGCATCTATGTTGAGCCCTTAACTACGGCATTCTGCAGCATAGCCCAGAGGTCCATTGGGCTGAGCAGAGTGATCCCTAGATTTGATTGTTTCTTTCTGCCCAAAGTACATGAGATTAAATTTGCCAACCCCATAGTGGTTCATATGAAATCTGTGTTATTTAAGCTTTTCAAATCCTCTTAGTTGTTGGCTGAGTTGTCTAGCTCTGTGAACCAGCTGCTATTCTTCTATTACAGTGATTTGATTGATATTTTCAGCTCTTTTAGGTCCCTTTTTCTGAGAAATGCAGCTTTCTCCAATGGGATATTTCTAAGCAGTTCTTGGAGGTGTCATGCCCTTCTCTAGAGGCTCTGTGTCACAGCAGACAAGCCACTAAGGATTTTAAAACAAAATGCAGCAACACTATGTTGGATTTTTCATGCTTTTTGAAAACTCTGAGGACCATTTTTTTCCATTGGCTACTATTTACACACATCAAAATCTCTCTAGATTGCAAAGTCCAACTTGCATTTTACATCTGATACCAACACAGGAGTTATTATGGTGATACTTATTGAAAGAATCAAATATGAGTTGTGAAACTCCTTTATCTCTCTTTGGGACAAAATTTCCCCCCTTCAACAGCAAAAATTTCTGATTCTATTCAAGTCCATTTTAAAAATCCATAAGTTTCTTTAATTTTTGGTGGGAATGCCTTTAGTTATCTGCAAACTGACCTTGCTGGTCCAATCTTCCCTAAGGAACCATTTTGGGTAATTGTTTCCTGCTAACAGCTTTCTTGGAAATGTGAATCACAGGACACTGCACTACACAGGACTCAAAGTGGATGTATCAAGTCTGCTAAAATCATCCTTAAAGGGAAGAGAACATGAATTGATATTGGTTAGACATATACTCTAATTTTTTTTATGCACTAGGTCAAATCACAAACACATTTTCTGTTTTTTTTTGTGTGTGTGTGTGTGTGGAAAACTAGTGCTTGCTCATTTTTTTTGGTTGTTGGTTTTGTACAATTATGACAGTTAATAGGGCATTCTTGCTTTGCTTTTGAGATATTTTCTACAAACTAAACAAGGAATAGGAGCATAAAGCACCTGGGTTCTGGATTTTATAGACTCTTTTTGGCTTCAGTACATGAGATACCAACACTTCCCAGATAGGAAGCAATGATTCCAGTAGGGAAATCATCTTACCAGTTCAAAGAATCAATCATACCATCAACTCACAGCACTGAGTCTTCCTCTTTCACGAAACATCTCTAACATTGCTTGAGCTTTCACTGTAGTTTTTTATTAGGCTGGGAGATATTAGTTTGCCATTTTTCTGTTGATGACTGAACTGTTCTCAGATGCAGGAACTTGAAGGGGGCAAATATTCAAATATCATCAAGAAAAGCTTTGTGAACAAAGAGCTTCATTCAACTTCAGAATCATGTGCTTGGCAATGGTAATTTTCTGCTCACTGGTCAATATTTCATTTGTACCTCTTTAAAAACAAAATGACAAGATTAGGATGTGGGAAGTAACCTGACATATGCTTGGGATTCTGTTGATTTTTGTCTTGAGTTAATGGAAATGAAAGTTTTTATCTATTCCCTAATAGGATCTGGTTGTCCTGAGTGTTTTAAAAGCTATCAAATGTCCCCTTTTAACACTATCATTTAAAACCCCCAAATTCCCACTTTTTGTTTAATTCACTTATGTTGTTTGAATGATGCTGGTCAGGTCAATCAGCTTGTTAGTTACTTAATATTACCTTTTCTAACAAACAACTTGGGATGAGGATGGTAGTTCAGTGTGCAAGCTGACAATTAAGTCTGAACCTGGAAACAATGTAAAAAACTGAAGATGGTATGTGTTCTTGTAACCAAGAGTTGAAGAATTCCTGGAAAATACTGCCTGCAATTCTGGTCTAACTTGTAAGATTCAGGACACCCTTTCAAAAACAAGGTGAATTTAATTTGAGGAATCATCATCCCTTAGGTGGTCTTCTGGAATTCATGTCACACACATGAACACATACATGCACACATGCATACACACAAATGGGTAAAGTATGTTATTAAAAATCTCTGCATATAATGGATTTCCTCAGAAAAACCCAGAATATTTTCTTTAAATAGAAGATAGTTGTGAAAACAGATGAAAGAGAATACCAGTTGTAGTGGAACAAGCTTGATACTTCTGTGTGGTTTGGGGAGACTTGTAGGCTTAGATTTTTCAAAACCTTCTTTAATATGTTTCAATGCTTTTAGCCCCCTTATTGCTCACTGTTGAAATGTAGGGGAGAAAAGATAGCAAATAGGACAAGGGAATGTGCACCTGCATAGAAGTTCTTTGAGGTGAATGCAATCTCTGTCATCTCTGTCGTCAGTGTACCAGCAGTCCAGTTCAGTAGTGTCAGGATACCAATAATCTGATTTAAAGAGTGTCACCAAACATGACTAAGCATGGGAGGCACAATGCAACAAAAACAACCAGACCTCCACCAAATTGACATAAGTCATCTGGAGTGATCAGGACTAGCTGGAGTGCCAGGAGTTCTTTCCTGTGCCTCTTCTTTCAAAAGTAAGTGAAGATCAGTAAAGAATCATGACCAAGGATGTGCTACACAGCAAGTAACAAAAAGGTAAATAACTGCTGAATGTTACTTGTGCTATCTTCAAACATCAGGTGTTTCATGTGTCTTGTCTCTGCAAAACATATGAGTATGCATCAAATGACACAACCAGACATTTTCATTTCAGTCACCAAGAGTGAGGAAAGAGGGAGGAGAGACTGAGACATACAACACAAAGATGTCCTCTTTAATTGTAGTATGTCCCCAAATGACTGGAAGGGAAGACACCTCTTTGCTGAGCTGCTAAACTCCATTTAAATCAGACTGGTACCCAAGTGGCTTGTTACCTAAAATTGTCTCTGTTTTTAAGAGATACATACACCCTAGACTTTGTGGCTGATGATGGAACTTTAGTATTTTAAGTACCTCTTTCTCAAACTCATCTCTTCCCATCTTTTTCCACCCTTTTAATCCACTAACACTAGATAGAAGAGAAAAAAGGATAGAGGAAAAAGGGTTCTGTTATCATTAGATTGTTTCCTGCTGAAGAGGGGCATTGAGTTTCTTGGCAGAAGTTTGTTCCTCAGTGTCAGGATATCTCATTTCATCTTCTTTGTGCATGCCTATTTAACATACTACAAACAACAGTAACCAAACATCAACCAACAGCAGCCCACCTATTGAGGCTATAGCATTTATAAATTCTCTGAAAAGTCCCAAGAACTCCAAACATCACACAATTGTAGACTGTATTTGCCCCTGGCAAAACCATGCCATTGCTAGAGCATGAGGCAAATCACAGTCAGCTGCTGTTGATAATCTGAAACAGTCCCATATCCTACAGTTGGGATTAAAACCAAAACATATTCTTATGATATGTCTTTGTTTTTAAATAAGCCAAATTCTCACAACAAATAGGCAGTTTCATTTGTATATTAATGTAACTGTCTTTCTATCCTTTAATCTATGGGTGGGTATCCTTATTAGTTTATTTCAGTCATGGTAGCTTTGTTGTTCTATGCCTGTCACTAGTTTTAAGATGTATTTTATGACACACTGAAACACACCAAAAATCTTCTGAGGGAAAGATTTTTCTGTTTGTCAAATGTAGAAACTATGCAAGACATTCTCATCTCTGTTCCTTTTCCTCCCATCCAATGCTTGAATGATGCTGTAGGGGAGTGAGATTTGTTCTCTGGAGATACAGCAGACATCTTGTGACTGTACATTGTAAACAATCTGCTATAAGGCATAGATGGATGAGCCTAGAGCCTTGTAGTAATATGCTGGGCTGTTGAACTGATGCTGTGTGCCTTGGTGTTAATTCCCAAATAAATGACAGCCTCAAGATTTAGGGATACTGATTGGTTTTATATTACTGTTACCAGACAAATTCCTAGCAGATTTATTTAACTTGTTTGCTCTTCTAAGGCCAGAAATTTTGGCAGACTCTCATTTAAATTCTTCTTCATCCTTCTGTCCTATCTGAATCCCACTTTGCAGACCCTCCATCAATCCTCCATAACAATTAGCTATGACACACTCAAATATGGGCCAGTTTCTGAGTGTCTCAATGCCCCAGCAGGTGAATATGATACAACAATTAAGACATACAGTCCAGGAAGGACAATGGGATATTTAGAAAGTTTCTGTCCAAAGAAGAGGGAAGCCTGAAACTGTCCTGCAGTTTCACGAACCTGGGTTCTCTCTAGTAGGGAGGAAAATACCTGAAAAATAGAGTTTGAGAACAAAAGGACAGGAAGCCAAGTTGTGTCCCAATCAAGACTTTCCACTTTACTTTTTGGAGTTCAGTATTTATAGGAAAATGAAATTGGATCTCTAAGTTGTAGTGACATTTGCATAACATAAAAATTTTGGGAGGAGTCAGGAGAGAGTCAAAGAAAGGCCAAGTGTGGCCCATCCTGAGGGCAGGGGCCCAGGATGCCTCAATAAACTTGGCTCCAGGGAAAGGCCAGAGGCACAGCATGCAGTTGGGGGAGGAGGCCAAGAGCAGATGTCTCCAGATGGTCAGTTCGGTCACACCCAACAATGTCCCCAGTCAGCACATGTGCCATTCAGCAGGTCTCAAAGGCAGAGCTCAGAGCAGTCCTTTGTTTTGGGAACAGCAGGAGTGATCTGGCTGTGTCTGGTTATAGACTCTGGAGTCTGAGTTGAGGTAGAAGGAAGGGGAACCCAACAGAAGCCAATATAATTTTAAAGTTGCATTCCTTTATTTTTCTCCTACCTGTTAAATGTTTGATAGTTATATATATATATATATATATATACATATATATATCATACATTTCTCATGACTAGACAAGACAGATGATATCAATTCCTTCCCTTCTTCATGATTACTATGGGTATTAATTTATCTTCTATGGACTAAAGGTGTTTCCTTTCCTTCTGGAGCATGAGATAGATCAAGTTTCTTATAGAAGTTTTGTATTCTATAAATGCAAAATACTGACAATTTGAGAAATAATCCAAAATCCTTCATATTACATAGTTCATCATTTCTTCCTGTCTCCAGATTAGAAATTTAACGGAAATGGCATCGACATGGAAGGAGTATGCACTATAAGGGGAGACTGTAGTCTGACAAAGAATGGCTTTCAAAGATTCTTATGTGAGTTTCTTGGGCAAAGGATCTGGTTTAGCCAGTAAAGTAGTTGCCATACAAGTATGACGTGTGGGGCAGTGAGCTGTTCTGACAGCCAGAGTCCAGTAGAGCAGAACCAACTAGGAACCCCGGAGACCTACTGAGCATCTGCTCACAGGGACGGCAGGCGTTCAGTGAATTGCTCCTGAGACCAATGGCTCAGA
>JADRCC010210073.1:0-13359 GCA_019843855.1 Hylomyscus alleni
TTTTTTGCCTTGTGCCAGATGAACAAACTGTTTTATTGGAACACTCCTTCAGCCAGAGACTAAGCCACTTCAATCACTGAACCTTCCCTACACTGGTGGACTGTGTCTCATGGGCCTTGAGCCAAATACATCTTTCTACATTTAGGTGTCTCTAGGCTTCTTTCACAGTTATAAGAGAAGTGCTTAATATGACAGTATATCTCAACCTTTAGCTAGAGTGAAAAGCACTTGAGAACTTATTAGACTCTAATCTTTAAATGACAATATTTTATATATTGAATACTTCAAAAATGAAAACACACACATTGATCTTACAAGAAATCTAGAGATTGTGAAAGGTTGTATATTCCAATTGGAGAACCAGGATTTAAATAAATTCCCAGTGCTATGGAAGCTGAAGTTTATGAAACACACTGTGTGAATTGCTGGATTACATTTGTGGCGTTTGAGTAAGACTGGCCCTTATAGATTTACATATTTGAGTGCTTGGTCACCAGGGGGTAGAGTTGAGCTATTACAAAGGATTGCAAGGATTAAGAACATGGCCTTGCTAAAGAAAACTTGTCACTTGGGTGGGCTTTGAGGTTTCAAAAGCCCATGCTAGCACCATCTCCATTTCTCCATTTCTTTCTTCCTCCTCCCATGTTCCTCCCTGACCCTCTCTCTCTGTTTGTAGATCAGGCTGTAGCTCTTAGTTACTGTACCAATACCATAAACTAAGTCTCTGAAACTGAACAGGCCCTGCCCCCATGAAATGCTTTCCTTTATGAGTTGCCATGGTCATAACGTCTCTTCACCGCAACAGAACAGTGGCTAAGAAAACAGTGCTTCTCACATTTTCTTAACCACAGGAATCAACCAATGCTTGGCAAGATAGAATTATGGATTAGTTACTATCTACCACAAAGGCTTCTATGATGTAGGTTGATTAAAACATTGATCTGTGAATAGCACTGTTATAGGAGTAATTTTATTGTTATGGCACCGTCAGTTATGGGTGGACCTTAAAACAATCAGAAAGTGGTTGGTTACTCTCATGACCTTTGTGACACTGTTGTGCCAGTATGTCTTGCAGGCAGATCACTGTTGTAAGTCATAGAGTTTGTAGCGAGGTGATATTGATTTCTATTACACAGTAACATGCAGAGTATCTGTTACTGGGTATCCACACATCAGGACAGACCAAATGCCCAGGAGCACTTGGTCTATCCAAAATAAACTGAATGGTATTTTTTTGTGGACATTTGTTTCTTTGTGCTTTGGCATTTTTGTCTGATTGATCTTTAGTTGCTTTTTTTTTGGGGGGGGGGGATGTTTGTCTGTGTTTCTTTTTTGTTTCTTGGGTGTACTTTTGAAAGAAATAGAAAAGTACCATAAAGGTATGTCAGTAGGGAGACAGGATCTAGGAGAAGTTGGTATAGGAGAAAATGTGATCAAAAGATATAATATCAAAAAATAAAAAAAGTAAAACATATATGGACTTATGCCTTCCTCCCACCAGACATTCAGATTAAAACTTTTGAGCTCAGGAAGTTACAATTCTAACATATTCCCAGGTCATGTTGGTACTGTTGGTATCTGGGCCACATTTTGACAACCACTGATAAAAATCAAAAGGCGTAGGTGTACTGTTCCTTCAGAGTTGGGAGTCTAAGGAGTGTCTGCACAGGTACTTGGAGAACAAGCAGTCTGGAGACTGGCCAAGATGAGGAAGTGTCCCAAAATGTATTAGGGATAACAAAGTTCTGGTAGACAATGAACTTTATTTGAATCTCAAAGAGTACAATGACTTAACTTATGTCTAAGTTATACATTTTAAAACAGTGCAATTGCAGTGTTCCAGGCATGGATGGCTATGTATAAGGTAGTCTCCAGACTGGGTGTTCCCACATGCATGTAAGTAGATGAAAGGCTGAGCTGAGTGATAATGCTTTCTTCTCATCAATGAAGGTACTAATGCAGTGGGCCAGGGGACAAACTTACTTTTCTTAGGCCCTTTCAGTAAAGAAAAAGAAGGCAGGCATTTGACTGCGAAACTATGAGAATAGTTATGCTTGACATACTCCCGAAGGACCTCACTTTCCATTCTAAAGTGGAATATCTGCCTTTACCTTCTTTCACCAAAATACCAAGGCTGAAGTATTTCCAGTGCCTGTGGAGAGTGACTTTTAGAACATTTCAAAGAATATCTCCCCTCTCAGAAGTGTCTGTTCACAGGAATTCAGTACAGTCCCCGAAACAAAGGTCCCCAAGGATAGCCTGGCCAAATCCTCTGTTAGAATAAAACTTTGAGAGAGAGGAACAACCCCCCCTAAAAAAAAAAAAGATTTAGAGTCTCCCTTTCAGGGAAACACCTAAACTAAATCATATGCAGGGCAGCTCCAGCTGTCCCTTGTTATTCTGAATGACTATTTAAGTAGACACCATCTTTCTTCCCACTCAACTCCTGGTTCTCCTAGATTGTAGCTAACCTTTTAGATGACATTGCTCTCGATTCTTTAAGAGACACAATGGTGGAGGAAAAGTGATTAAATACTGGATTTGAAACTGGTGGGTTTAGATTACACTCCCTGAAGTTCTTAACAGGCTTGACTTTTCTTTCCTTCAACCAAGTGCTTTCCTCATGTGTGAATGTTAAAAAGACAGTCCAATGCTTGTGAACACGTTCCTTCTCTTCATTGGAAGCAGCTCTAGGGTGTTAATGGCTTATTGACTGTATGTCAGTGGCCCACTCATACATGAAGAACACACACAGCACATGTGGCTTGTCTAAGAAGATAGAATTATAATCTATCCCACATGGACATTTCTTTTCTTTCAGGATGTAGAAAGGACATGGCAACTGGAGCCTAAATGTTTCCGCTTGAAGTCATTGATTCAAACTGTTTCCTGAACTGGGACTTCTTGATGAATTGAGGTTTGGAATTTAGGACCTGGAAACTCTGAATATTCTGCTTCCTAAATCATGCCCAGCAAAATGTTTTTTTGAATCAAGTATTAAAGCATCAAAATAACATCAGTCCTGATTTTTTTGTTCATTACCTCCTGGAAGGTAATAACTTTGAATAATATGACATTGAACTCTCTTTTTAATGATTGAAAGCAAATAAAATATATTTAGATAAATCAATGAAAAAACAGAGTAATATAACTTACATTTACAATATGGTTTGCAGTGAGGCATGGTGATGTGTTCTTGTAATACCAGATCTCTGAAGACTGGAGAAGTTGAGCTATGAGTGAGAGACCAGAGTAGACAACATGAGTGAGTTCAAGGATACCCCATTTAATATCATGAAGTCATGTCTCAAAAACCAAAAGCCAAATCAAAACAAATACACAGTATAGTTTAGTTCAACAAACATCTGTTGAATGCATATTATATTCTAGCTATTGTCGAGTCAAACTGAATAAAACAGGATTCCTATTCTTAGTTAATCCTGGGTAAGTGGTTAGAGGGACAGACATAAATAATTCAACAGGAAAACAGGAGGCTGAGTATGTGATAGACGATGTATAAAATTCTGAGCCTATAGACCTTTACAATCCAGATTGTTTATTTTTGCTTTCATTTTGTAGCTTTAGTAATTACTTCACTTAACAACTTGTTTTGTTATTTTGAGACAAGCTGGACTGACTATGATCTTGGATTGGTTTGCCTCCACTTTCTAAGCACTAAGAGGATAGACATTTGCCTCACAAAACTTTTCTCTAACACAAAGTAGACATTCAGACTAAAACAAGAACAAATGTATTTTTATGACTGGAAGTTTACTTAATAGTATACAAGATTGGATTCTAGGCTGTGAAAATAGTATTTTCAAAGGTGTAGTGGATAGGAAGTCTATGACCTGATAGAGGTGTAAGTATCAGTGTTATTTGTGTTTGGTAGAATTTTGTTGCTGTTGACTAGCAGTCCCAACTAACCTGGACCCCTGAGATCTCTCAGAAACTGAGCCACCCACCAGGCAGCATACACCAGCTGGTCTGAGGCCCTGACACATATCCAGCAGAGCACTGCCTGGTCTGAGCTCAGTGAGAGATGATGCACCTAACCCTTGAGAGACTTGAGACCCTAGGGAATGGGAAGTTCTGGTAGGGTGTGTGGGGGGATGTGGTGATATCCTCTTGGAGATGGGGGGATGGAGGAATGGGATGAGGAACTGTCAGAGGGAAGAACTGGATGGGGATAATGACTAGACTATAAAAAAATTAAAGATAAATAATAATAATAATAATAATAATAATAATAATAAATACCCATGACAAGCAGCCTACATCATATGTTCTCAACCTCAACCTGTGGGTCTTAACCATCAGAAAACATATAATTTCCAATGGTTTTAGGAACTCCCAACCATAAATTCATTTTTTCTACTACTTTATAACTGTAAGTTTGCTGCTGAGCTGTGTCTCAGTTCCTTAGACCATCAAGAATGTGTTCTACTTTATAATTGTAAGTTTGCTGCTGAGCCGTGTCTCAGTTCCTTAGACCATCAGGAATGTGTACTTTCCAATGGTCGTTACCACAGGCTGGGAACCACTGGCATATAATGGAGAAAACAAGCTCATTGTGTTTCCCAGTTTAGATGTTTCAACTCCTGAGCATTTGGCCCAGTAACTTTGGATGTTTTGTAGCACATGGTGGCAGGAAGACAAGACAGAGGAAAACGTCTTATCTCAGAGCTAGAAGGGAAAAGAGGCAACAGGAGAGAACAGGATTCTACAACTCTCATCAGTCACACTCCCCACTCCCTGAAGGGTTCTCATTAGACCCAACCTATCAAAGACCTCACTGCCTCCCTGTAGACTGAGTTGGAACAAGTTGTTAAAAGGTGGACTTTTCTAAAGTATTCCAGATCCCAAATAAGCTAATATTTGGGTCACTCTGTGGCAAGTAATTGGAGATGATTCTGGAAAAGAAGCTCATTTCTTAGGAACATTTGAATACAAAGTTTGGAATTGAGAGTCCAAGGCCAGGCCAGAGAATGGTAACCAGCTTTTGGAAGAACAAGTTTCCTTTAATTTTTGTCTCCATAGTACATGATTTCAAAATAAGGTCATTATACTTAAATGCCTTGTTTCTTGCTTCTGTTAAAATTGTCTGTGATGAGTCTATTTTTTCTTATGGAAGTAATTGTTTGGTGATAAAAGCAATCCTGTGATGTTGCACCATATAAACCACTTGCTCAAAATGATCTGGGCTTCTTCTTTGCCCTTGAAGGAAGCACAAACATAACCACCATTAAACTCAGAACAATGTCTCCTACCTCCTAAAGTTCCTATGTTCCCCCAGTAGACTGAGTCTGCACAGTTATGGACCTGTAGGAAGTATTCCATATCCCAAATACAGACAGTTCCATTACGGGGTTGCTTTGTAACAAGCAATTTGAGATGAATCTGGAAAAGCAGCAGGGCATATTTCTTAAGAACTTATTAAACCCCTCAAATTGATGTGATCACTAATTCTATTCAACTGATGTTGGATAGGGTGGGGCAAAGGGGAACTTGGATTCACTGCTGGTTGGAATGCAAATTAGTATACTTGTTATTGGAAATCAGCATGGAGCCTCCTCAAAAAATTAAAACAAGAACTTACATGTGACCCAGCTATATTGGTCCTGAGTACATAGACTCTGTGTCTTACCACAGAGACCCATGCACAGCCATGTTTTTTGCTACTCTATGCACAATAACCAGGAGGTATAATCATCCTAGATGTCTATCTACACATGAATGGATGGATAAAGTGTGGCGTTATATAACCTTAGGATATATCCAGCTATGAAGAAAAATGAATCATGAAATTTACAAGAAAGTGGTATATCTAGAAGGATATTGAACAAAGTCATACAAGTTGAGAAAGATAAAAACCAAATGTTCTCACTCATATCCTAATCCTAACCTATAACACACACACACATATATACACACAAATACACATACACACAAACACATACATACAAACACATACACATACATACATACGTACATAACATACATACAAGTGCAATCTCGGGCAAAGTCTAAAAATATAGAAAGAAGACCAATGGAATGTAACATTGGGTGAAGAGGAGACCAAAGGAACACTATGGGCATGAAGTAAAAAAGAACTCTGGAGGAGAGGGTATCAGGGACTATGGGGAGTGGATTAGGGGAGGAGCTGATACTGAAATTTGGTTTCCTAATTGGTTCTTGATTGTGTCAATAAAGATGGCAGAAGCCAATTGCTGGGTGAAGAGAAAGATAGGTAGATGCAAAAATAAGGATCAGAAAAACACACTTTGTTAGCTTATTAAAGTAAAAAATTATTAGAAGAATTTGGTCATTACAATTACATAGTCCCAGTGCATTGTATTTGCAGGTTCATTTTTAAACTACTTAATGTAGACTCCAAATTAATATAAATGCCCATTGTTGTATGACACAGCCAATGTGGTTCTTTTATCCTACATTATCATATGGAATGGAGTCTTTTTCAGTGAGCTCTGCATCTTTCCATTTGAATCCAGCTTCCACATAGTAGCACTTAGTAAATGTTTATTGAAAGAGATAGCTAACACAGAAAGTCAACACAACACAGTAATTAGATTTGGGCAGATGGAAAAAGAGTCAATGATATTCCCAAAGAGCTGTTAACTTGTGCCATCTTTTAGAGAGATGGGAAAAACAGAACAGAATATTTTCAGTGAGAACATAATAATTTCAAGTCTAGACATGTTGACTTTGAGGTTTCTGAGACGTGGAAATAAAATTGTCAAATTCTGTGCTCAGTGATAGAAGGCTTCAGATACAAGATCCGTGGGGAGTGACTGGAAACATTATTTTCTTTCTTTTATTTTGAGTACTTTTCTTTAAGACTGGGTTTTGCTACTCATGCCCAGGCTGCCCTCAAACTTGTGAAT
The DNA here is from genome assembly GCA_019843855.1 of Hylomyscus alleni. Classification (NCBI taxonomy): domain Eukaryota; kingdom Metazoa; phylum Chordata; class Mammalia; order Rodentia; family Muridae; genus Hylomyscus; species Hylomyscus alleni. Next base: position 6,906 of record JADRCC010210073.1, read on the forward strand.
CTTCTTCCTCAGCTTCCAGAGTGTTATGACTGAGGTGTATCCCACGACATCTATGTAGAATATTTGTGTTTATATTTCTAGCTTTTTAAAGAACCTCTATACAGATCTCCATAGGTTCACAGCATCTCTTTTATCACCACAGGACATCGAAAAGGCCCTAGAGGCTTCCAGGTTTTGACATTCCTCTTGGTTGCCCTCTAGAACTACATACTAAGGCCCTATGGCTAAAGATGCCACTCAGTATGGATGGAGGCCATAGAGAACTTGATTTGGAAGGGAAGTGGAAACTTCTTTGCTGGCTAGCTTCTATGTGCCAAAAGGTGCCATATAGGTTCCTGGAGAGAAAGGTATCAGTGATCTTAGGCAACTGTAAATCCTACAATGCTAACCTGCCTATTCATGTTATGCCCATTGGTGCAATGGTTACATAACTTTAAGGTGAAAACAATCCCTTCTTGAATTGGAGTTGAAGATCACTTCAAAGAAAGGGATGTATGCCTGTTATAGAGAAAGGTCTTAGACCCTACAGGAGAACTCACTCTTGTTTAGATAAATTGACATGGAGCTAAACTACATTCTAATTATTATGTTTATACACATGGGCAAATACCTCTCCCAATCTCAATCCGAGAAACTTCTTTATGAAATGTTGCAGTGAATGCAGAACTTGTCACTGCCGAAGGTGCTAAGAATAAGTTACATTTGTGTGCTCATCCTAAAGGAGATATTTATGCTACCTTCTCTTAAGCTTGAGGAACATTATGGAAGATTGAACAGAAATAATATAAAAGATGGATGATAGAGAGAAGGGCTGCAAAGCACCATTTCTAGGGTACATCGTAACCAATGTCAACATAACCCAATAGCAGCCACAGTTGTCTGCACTGGGTCTACACATGACCAGACCGCCCATCAATCAATCGTGGATTCTGACTGAACTACTGGCTACTTATGGATTCTGGGAATAGATGGTCATTTTCTTCAGCTCTGTACCTAACATGCTCCAGTGCCTACTTCCCATACAGGTAGTGAGTTTCAAAACCAAAAACCAAACCCTAAAAGATTTAAGTATAGAAGAGGAACATTAGACAGGAGGGAGAATTACACTGGATAGAGATAATAGAGGGTAGGTAGAGCATAAATAGAATATATTATATGCATGTATAACATTATCAAATTCAATCAATCAATCAATAAAAATGACAACATACAAAACAAAGGCCTTGGCTGTATATGTGGCTATCTATTTATCCTCATAAGCTACTATAATTCATGATTTCTCCTATTTCACAATGGTTTTAATATCTTAAGTTTATCTTCTCACTTTTTCCACAGGCTCTCTGATGTCAGCTAGGAAGATAGATATTATTTTGAGCCTTTTTAATAAACTTAAAAATTTAGCCTAAGAATTCTAAGATTATCCATTGAAAAAAAGCATATCTAAGCCAGAAAAAAAAAATCTCTCTTTCTCCCTAGAAATAGCAGTCTTAGATGAAGATATGATGACTTTCATCCCAGGTACAACCCTTTTTAGCTGCAGCTTCCTTTAGCTCCCTTATAACCATTTCAGGGATCTCAATGCTTTGTGAAGTGCTTAGATTTACAGAGGGTGCATTGTCTTTTCTTATATTACTATGAAGCTTCTTTAAACATACAGAAAACATGTAATACACGTAATGAAAAAAGTGCAACTAGATGTGATTCACATTATCCAGAGTCCAGTGGGTCAGAGACAAAAATGTATATTTAGTCATTAATTTTATGACCCTGACTAAACCATGTAACATATTTAAGCCTTGGAAATCTCATCTATGAATAAGGGCATGCTCACCAGATTATGTTATGTGAGAAAAACAATTTACCTATAGTATCCCAGACACTGAGGAGGTTCAATAAATAATGGTTGTTACTGCAAAACAAAGAGAAGTGGCCAAGTTATGTAAATGTTAGCAGCAGAAGTCATTGTAGATCCTTTGCTTCCTCGTTATCTATTAAATGTGATGTCAAGTATTGTGGGCACTGGATCTATTGTAACATTCTATTGAAATTCTGTTAAAAATATTCCACCAAATCTCAAATGACTTTATTCATGTTACTTGATCTTTAAATATAACCCCCTAATTTTGACTGGGGGATCCATCCCACAACACAGAATCTGCCATCCTCCCTGCTGGAGAGCCTGCTTGCTCTCACAGTTGACTCTCAATCCATGGCTCCTGGCTGCAGCTGATTGATTATGAGACTCATCTCCACACTTGCCTCCAGAAACTTGAGTATTCTTTCCTCCAGGATCTGTTAAGAAGAGTTGTTTTTCTTTAGGCATCTTTCAATGTTGTTATAGCATCTAAAGCTTCAAGAAAGTCTCAAGAAACCCACTGATAAGCTTTTGTTTTCCAGAAGACATGCATATTGTAAAGGAAAATAGAAATGCCATTACAACCCACCATGGAGCAAAGAGCTTATGTTTGCATTTTACTGTTATATTTTCTAAATTGCCATTCAAAAACTGTAAGGTAAAAATAATACAAAATATACTAAATCATGTAAATGACTTATAAATAAATAAAAACATTTAAAAAAACATTAAAACAAGATTCCCACATCTCTTTCTTTTTTTAAGATCATGGTGATCTAAAGAACACTCTAGAAATAAAGTATTCTGTCCTGTTACTCAGAACTAACAGATTACACACTTTATAAATATATAATTTTGTTTATTATCTCTGAAAAATTCCAGGAGATTTTCTAACTGATATCCTGAGTCTAGCTTAAAACCCTGCCTCATATATGGCAATAGCTGTTATCATTTCTACCTTCTTCACATTTTTTCCCTCCAGAAACAGAGCCACCTTGGGTCCCAGTGAGGTAATATGGCATCCTTCCATAACATGGAATCAGAGTGGAGTGTGGTAAGAATGGAGGATGGTTTACTGAGGGTGACTTCTGAGAACTCATGTCTAGTCAGAGAGCAAGCTTGATTTGAAAGCCTTCTGCTGCAAAAGAAGAGATTGTTCAAATCCCAAATGAATTATATTATATATTTCTGTCTTTATATTTGTTTTATGAGACAGTATTTTCTATAACCCAGGTTAGTCTTGTACTTGATATGTAGCTATGAAATTCTTGGGTTAGAGGGATGAACCTCAAAGCCTGACTTTGGCTTTCTATATTTCTATATTTCAGATAAGTGTTTCTGAGATTTTTGAGAACTAAGGACATTCATATATTAGTATACATTGCATACTTCTCTAAAAGTTATTATTGTTAATTATTCTACATCATAAAACCTATAGAAACTTGAAATAGATTGAATAGAATGATAGAAATTATACTTGCATATAAATTAAATTAGAACTAAATATATATTTGTGCTATAATTTTTGTTTTTTGATTCTTCTCTTATGGAAAAAAATGAGAGCATTCTTCCTTTTTGATTCTTATTTCCTTGTACAAAGCTCAAGTCCAAGTGGATCAAGGACCTCCACATAAAACCAGGTACACTGAATCTAACAGAAGAGAAAGTGGGGAAGAGCTTCGAACACATGGGCACAGGGCACAATTTCTTGAACACAACACTAATGGCTTATGTTCTAAGATCAAGCATTGACAAATGGGACGTCATAAAATTTAAAAGCTTTTGTAAGGCAAAGAACACTGTCAATAAGACAAAACAGCAGTCTATAGATGGGAAAAGATCTTTGCCAACCCTATATCTGATAGAAGGCTAATTTCTAATATATAAAAAGAACTCAAGAAGTTAGACTCCGAGAGGCAGTGGTGGCACATGCCTTTAATCCCAGCACTTGGGAGGCAGAGGCAGGTGGATTTCTCAGTTCGAGGCCAGCCTGGTCTACAGAATGAATTCCAGGACAGCCAAGGCTACACAGAGAAACCCTGTCTTGAAAAACCAAAAAAAAAAAAAAAGAAGTTAGTCTCCAGAGAACCAAATAATCCTATTAATAATGTGGTACAGAGTTAAACAAAGAATTCTCAACTGAGGAAACTTAAATAGTTGAGTACTTAAAGAAATGTTCAACATCCTTAGTCATCAGGGAAATACAAATCAAATGGACCTTTAGATTCCACTTATACCAATCAGAATGACGAAGAATAGACATATTTTTAATTTTTATCTTTTAGTACTATAAATAAACATGCATGGAGAACTTGTGTAGTCACACAGATTCCAGCAATCAGGAAGTAGAGGCAGGAGAACCAGGAATTCAGTGCATTCATTGTTTAGAGAGTAAATTTGAAACCAGCTTGGGCTAGCCAAGACCCTGTCTTAAACTTTCCTTCTCCCCAAGAGAAGTGAGAATGAGGAAGAGTCTCTTCAGTCTCCATTTTCTGTCCTCTGACCTTTTAGTGTCTGGTAAGATGGCCTTCTCTCTGTTTCCCTTCACTTCTGAGATCTGTATGTTGGATCTTGTCCCTATCATTTTACTAATACACTTGATAGAGCAAACAGATGTCTTTGTATTAGTCATAGTTGAAGGCTTTTTTTTTCCAAATCAAATAATTTAGTGTTTATTTCTATCATAAGATAATCACCACTTGACACATTAATTGAATTTCTTCTCAGTTGTATTATTTATTTCTCTTTATTAATTATTTATTTATGGTGATTTTTTTGTTTTTGGTTTTTTTATTAACTTTTATTGCATTATGATGAGAAAAGTTACATGATTTCAATTTGTCTGAATTTGTTAACATTTAAAAACATATTTTAAGTAAAAAGAATTAAATCACATTCTTGTTTCCCTTTTGTACCCCAACTCCTCCCAGAGACCCCCTCTTCAATACCTACAATGTTTTTTTGTCATATTCCTTAAAATTTATAAAATATTATAACAATAAAAATGAGTATTATAAAAGTTGTTTGATATAAAACAATAATCAATTTAACAGTGTTATATAGATGCTTGTCTACAGCAATACTGAAAATACATACGTTTCTCAGTATAAATTTTAAATAACTCCAAACATATTAACTGTATATTTCAAAATATTACATCACTACTAGTATTTTCTTAAATGAACATAAATATATAAAGTCTTTTTGTTTGTTTGTTTGTTTTGTATTTAGTAGAGTTTATAATCTTGGCTCCTACTGTGGTACAAGCCCCAAACAAGAACAATTTTTAGACATTGGAGTTCATTGTAATAAGGCTGTACTTCAATGACCCTCAAATCACCAAAGGATTTTACCTCCATCATAGCTAAGCTGAGAGTTGACAGTTCTGCTGTGCCAAGGAATGAATTGTAGGCACGATTTTTGGCTACAGACTTCCTGCTATGGTCAAAACTATTTGACTTGAGTGAGTGACTTTATTCTCAGGCCACAGAGAACAGGTTACATTCATTTAAGAAATGGTGTGTGTATTAAGATAGTCTATCCATAAAGTCATTCACCAACTGTTTCAATGAACAATAGTTCTGCTTGGAGGGTGGCACAGACATTAGGTGAGGGTAAGACTAGTTCATTGGTTGTGATAATTTGGAAAAGCATTCATCTCAGAGAAAGAGTAACTTATAAAGTCCCCTTCTTCAAACTTGATACGAGAGCTACAAATGTCAAGCAAAGCATTCAGTCTCACTCTTTGTTGTTGTCTTTCCTACAAGCCACCTCCCTCGTTAATTGTCTATGTCTCCCTTGGGTATATAAATACTTTTGAAATATATAAGCTGTCCTGAAAACCATAGTATAGTGTGTAAAAACATGAAATAATACTACTAATAGAGAGGCTGAGATAGGAGAAGCAAGATTTCAAGACCCTTATGTTGTACACAGCAAGGCACTGTCATAAACAACCTGAAAGTATGTATAGAATGTACATTATTGGATCTATTTCTCCAATTACCAAATTAGAGAGACCATTGGATGACAATCAAAAAATTTCTAATTCCTCACATTTTTGGATTTCAATCATTTAGGATATGCTGGTAATATTAATGTTCATATTAAGATATTAAGAAAAGGTAATTGTCACTTCCTGTTGTTTTTGTTGTAAGAGGTGGAATTAGATTTGTGTGGATTTGTTGAAAGATTACTTTCTTGCTTCTTGTAGGATGTAGTTTTGCTCCTTATGTTGGTGTTTTCCATCTATTATCCTTTGTAGAGCTGAATTTATGGAAAGATATTGTGTAAATTTTGTTTTATCATGGAATATCTTGTTTTCTCCATCTATGATAATTGAGAGTTTTGCTGAGTATAGTAGCCTGGGCTGGCATTTGTGTTCTTGTAGGGTCTGTATGACATCTACCCAGGATCTTCTAGCTTTCATAGTCTCTGGTGAGAAGTCTGGTGTAATTCTGATAGGCCTGCCTTTATATGTTACTTGCCTTTTCTCCCTTACAGCTTTTAAAATTCTTTATTGTTTAGTGCATTTGGTGTTTTTATTATTATATAATGGGAAGAATTTCTTTTCTGGTCCAGTCTATTTGGAGTTCTGTA
>JADRCC010210157.1:0-17856 GCA_019843855.1 Hylomyscus alleni
GACTGATTGTTCTGGCAGCATGTGTATAGTAGAGGATTGCAAAGTCGATCATCAATGGGAGGAGAGGCCCTTGGCCCTGTGAAGGTTCTGTGCCCCCAGTGTAGGGGAATGACAGGGCCAATAAGTGGGAGAGGGTGGGGTGGCAGGCATGGGGAGGGGGGAGGCAACAGGGGTTTTTTCTTGTTTTTGTTTGTTTGTTTGTTTTTTGGAGGTGAAACTGGGAATGGAGAAATCATATGACATGTAAATAAAGAAAATATCTAATAAAAAAGGAATATAGAAATGAATGAAAACTCAGGAACTGATTTAACTTGAAACATTAAAATTACCTCTGGCTATCTAACTTTTTCTGCCTTAAGGGGTGGTATATTCTGTTACCTGGTCAATAAAGTAACTATAATCCACCTCTTCTTCCCGTGAGTACATGAAGTAGTGTTGTCTCAAAAGTGAATCATTTCCTTATTTCCCCAGCAAGGTTAAGAAATGGACAGCATTAGGATACAGGTTTTCAAAATAAACCTGATCCAGTAAAACAGAGGAAGAACATATAGGCAATTTCGTGCACTAGATGCTGCTCTACTTCCTCCAACACCCAACTTACTTCTTTACTTTCTTTATTTGAGATGATTACTTTGTCTGTGACTCTAAATGCCCCTCCCCACATGCCCAACACACACATTCATGGCAGTATTGATTTAAAAATGGCACTAGAAGGCTATCAGGGAGTTGGTTCAAGAGGACAGAGCTCACCAGGTTATTCTTTGTGAGTATTTAAATATATTTTTTGAAATTGTATCTTGTTTTGAGTATCTATCTCGTGGTGCTTTACCAAAACCTGGGCATCATAACAAGTTAGATTTCTCTTTCGATTAGAGGTTGTACTGGTTATTAAATTACCTAGCTACTCAGTGCCTCACTGTCCATAGTTAAGTCCTTTGGTGATACCCATTTATGATAATCATCAGTTTTAATCTAAGTTTGCTCTGTTTGTTTCCTCTGTTTCATAGCAAGACAGTTAATACTGTATTTGGCTTTACAAGGTAACAAAGATTGTTATGATCATTATGGATCCTAATGGACTAGATAGTAAAAGTTGTATTATTTATTTTTTTCCTTATGAATAGCACCTGATACTTCTATTGAGCTCCAGCCATTCTATAGCATAAAAATAACATTCTTGATAATGACAAAGATTGATTTTCTTAATGCCTGGAGAAAGGTGTGGAGTTGTTTTTGGGCAAATTAAATAAAATTGTTAGACTGTTGTTTCTTGTAAACCCAACTTTATAGGGAGAACTTACGCAAAGTGAGTACTATTTTATGTATCTACTATGTTTTGGAGCATCAAGAGACATGAAGTAACTATACCTATAATGTGTTTACATTATTCATATATTTTTACCATTAGACACATTACTATTAAAATGATTGATTTAATACTTTAAAAAATATTACAATTAAAGTTCTTTATAGATTTAGAGTGTTTCTATAATGCTGCTCTTGCTATTGATTTTAATTCTCTTCAGTAAAAAAGTCTTTTAAATAATCTTCCAATAGAGTTCTTTATAATTCATTCTTGTAACATTGGCTTTTGAAAGAACTTCTATTTTTACCTATATAATATACTATAATGTTGCAAGTTGTAATCTTTATCGTGTTATTTTGAGCAGAATCAAAACCCTAGCCACAGTTCACTGTGTTTTACCCTTCAAACCTCTACCTCACTATGCCCCTTCATCTTTACTTGATTATGATCATTGTCCTCTCCAACTGCTGAGTCCTCTTTCCAAATGCTTCTGTACTTCAACATATTTTTATTGTTTTGCCTGGACCCTTCTTATGGTTAATTCAAGGTCTCATTTTCTTTAGGTCTCAGCTTATATAGTACCGTAACCAGGAAGTCTTTCCAGTCCTCCTATTTGAGTTGTCATTACCCATTTTTGTACTATAACTAAGTTATATACACTGTGTAGACACTACATATACAATATATAGACAATAATATGTATGTGTATATATGCATATATATACCACCCACACATACAGTGTAACATATATATAGTAACATCTACCATATAAATGTGTACATATCCTTTCCAGCATTTTTTGTGTCTTTTATTAATAACTGCAAATGTTCTGTTATTGTTCATTGTCTAGATGACAGTGCTCTTTACAAGTCACCATTAGACCATTTTACCCCAATACCAGAAAAGCTGAAAATTTTCACCTGGAAAGTAATCAAACTTGTAATGTTTCTATAAAATAAACTCATCACATTAAATGTGACAATGACACTACATTCATAAATTCAACGAATTACTTTACAGTTTCATTTTTGCATCTTTTTTGTTATGACTAGATACGCTGAAAATATTTGGGAATGTTTACTTTATTACTTTATTACAAATCAATTATATATTCGTTATTTTAAGAGTATGTGATCAATGCTTTTAAAATTAACTTTTAAACAGAGATATGTTGTCACCAGAAAGCTACCAATGGTGCCTTGTAAATGTACTTGTCAATTAGAAAGGTTATAGGAGTTAATATAAAAGGAAAAGTGTCTCCCTCCAAGGCCAAGATGAAAAGTATAAGCTGAGCCTTTCTCAGAGGAGACTAGATGCCCTCCTCTACTCTGATCACTCATTTATCTATGATTCTTTACCTTTTTTAATACATCATATATATTTTCATCCAGGTATACTAAACTAAATAATTCTTCCCCTTGAGCTAAAATGGTAGTCATTTATGTTTAATGTGGGCTTAGTAACTGATAACTTGAATCTCACAAAGATCATTATCATTATCATTGAACATGGGGAACAGCATTCAGTAAGCAAAATCTCTTTGTTGTACAGAACACCATTGTATGACAGATCCAGTTTATCTATTAAAATAATTACTTCACCTAACATCAAGAAATAATATAACAGCCTTACCCGGTACAGGTCTCTAACCTTTCTCTGTTCTCTATAGCTGTATACATTGGCTTCCAGAATTACATTAGCTGCAAGCACACACAAAAGAAGTAGCACAGCTCTGAATAAGAGCTTCTGTGATTTACAAGAAGGATTAACAAGCCTTCTCTACATTGGGGCTGAAGCCCTTACACAAACAGTAAGCATGCAGTTTCATGGTGTGCAGACTGTTCAGGTCACCACTTACATTATTTTTCTGTAAGACCCGCAGTGCCTTGTTGACATTGTTCAGGGCATGAACTCTTGTAGATCCTTTTTCTTTTGGCTAAAAAAGGAGAGAAATGGTGTTTACTAGAAAAGAGACAAAAAAATCCTACCTGAAAAATCAAAATGTATAAATTTCACTTTTCAGTTTGAATATTTTACACTTAAATGAACACAGACTGTGCAGCATTTATTTAAAAAATCTGCAGGCTTTGGGGCTAATTGTCTTTGGCATAGTACATCTTTAGAATAAAGAATATACCTCCCGGGAAAGAAATCATTTTTTCCCTTTACAGTATTATTTGAGATGATTGCTCCTTCATTTTTTAGCCCAGTATGCATTATTATAAGACCATCAATAATGGAAAACATTAGCAAAATACATAAGACAAGTAACCAGAAAGATAGAAAAGAAAGTTTATTTCTATACATTTTAAGAAAAGTTTTAAGGAGATGTGAGTCTCTTGGGTTGCCCAATCTCTACTCAGTATCTAATCATATATGCTCATAACAGAGATAATCATATATGTTCATAACAGCAACCTAATGTAAATCAGTTGGTCATAAAGAGCAGCATAAATGTAGAGGGTGTAAGAGAAGAAAAAGTGATTCAACAAAGAGGGCACCGGAGATAGAAGTGAAAGCAAGACTGATCAAAATACATTTAAAATTGTCAAATAAAACATAATAAGGTACATATTTGACAAATATACATTATTTTAATGCTATATGGTCAATAACACAGAGCTCCCCCCAAAACAAGAAAGCAAACAAGCAAACAAACAAAACCCAATATGGTTAACAAGTAGAATATGAGAGTCTGTAAAGTATTCAGCAATAAATAGAGCATATTTAATATACTCCTTTCCCAAAGTCCCAGGGATATCCTCAGAAGAGGGAGGAAGTAAGCCATAAATGCCAAACATGGATGATAACAAGGAAAATGTGTTTTCCAGACATAACAGGGAAAATATACATTGGAACAAACACAGTGATTTTGACAAAAATATCTGTTTAAGAAAAAAATATTCCAATCAAAAAAGTGGAAGGTGGGCATAAAATTCCACCACTAGCTGGGGGGATATTGGTATTTGCTAACAGAAGGAAGAGAAAAAGTCAGTTTTCATTGATGATGTGATTCTCGGTAGACTGGCCACACCCTAGGCCATATTCCACCCCTAAGACAAGCTTGGCAACATAAACTGGACTCATAGGTTAAAGAACAAAAATAAAAAAGAATGATTCTCAAAGTTGGATAGAAGGGCATGGGAAGATAAAAAGGGTGCTAATGGTCAGAGTTGGGGTGTGGGGGGTGTGAATATTTTCAAACTGAATTGCATGGAATTCTCAAATAATTAACAAAATATTGTTAAAATAAGTAATGCTAATAAAGGTTAAAGAAGACTCTTGCTTTGCCTACTGACTGACCTAATTAATACTCATCACTTGAATTCAAAATTTCAGTAACCAGGTTTCTTAGCTCACATTTTTAATCCCAAAGTCCTATCCTATACTTTAATTTTATGCTAGCATATGCATAATCAATTAAAGTATATACTTTATCTTATTTTTTCTAGTTGATGACTTTTAGAAATTGTATTGCTATGAAGCTTGTATTTATTTCCTCTTATTATTATTATTTTTCTCATTTGAAAAGAGTTTGACTATTTTTTCCAGTCTGGCTTCAAAGCCACTATCTTCTCCCTTCCACTGTCTATGGGCTGAAATTACAGATGTGTGACATCAGACCTGACTCTTTTCCATTTTTTTCTTATGTAAGCTCTTATTAGCAATTTCCAAGAATGTTTCAGAAGCTCATTTCTTACTCATAATTTCTCCTTAATATTTTCAACAATGACATTGTTGGATCAAGTCAGCTACCAAAACCAGCTCTCATTTCACCCTTAGTTTAGTTAAAGGCATCTTTAGTTTAGTTAAAGGTATGACTTCTAAAACTGGATTGTATAGATTCAACTTTCTGTTCTGCCACTTTTGTTCTATGTGACCTTGAGAACCTTCTCAATCTTTCCATACTCCAGTTTTATCACCTACTAAAACAGACCAAATAAAATACATGTTCCATAACTTTAAGTGAAATTTATATAAAGCATTTAAATGGGGCAAGGGTTTAATATAGTAAGAAGTTCGCTATATGAAATCTGTAGTACATGTGAGGTAATTCACATTATTATTAAAAATTTGAAATGCCAAATGATTTCATACTAATTGCATATGTAATTATCCTAAACTTTGAAATAATATGTATTCATAGAAATTATCAGCAGAGCAAGGCTCCTCCATTTCTTATGTGCCTATGAAGTCAGAATTTTCACATTTATTTTCTTACCATTTCCTTTCTTGTGTATTTATAGAATAAATAATGTATTATTCTAGTTTTTATTTTTGCCTATGCTTTCTAAATCTTCCCAGCCTTCTGAAGATTTTCATATCCTAGAGATACTATTTCAACTTTCTGTATAGCTTCCAAATTTTATTTTAAGCCTTCTAATCTGCAAGATGACTTGACTAGTACACTTTGTTAAAGAACATAGATGTTTGGTCTCTGAAACTTCCTGAATCTCCAGTCATAGCCCCATGAACAGGAATCTCTACTTTTCATATTTTAGAACATTTAATCCATGAAGGCCATAGTGAGAACAGCTTATATTTTTCTGTGTTCTTATCTATCACCACAAAGAAGAAAATGCACATAAATACATTTTTAAAGTAACACAAAAAAATCAACATAAATGAACACAAATTATGAAAGAATAATCTTAAACAACTAAAAAACAGTGAGACTTGTTTGTGTATTTATAAACAGAGTTGACAGAAAATATGGGCTGCTCAGAGGCATTCCTTTATCTATCAATATCATAAAAATAGCACATTCAGAATATATGCATATGTACATAAAGTATGGACATAATGAAATTCAAACTAAGCATACACTATGTCTTCCATTTGACTATATGACAAAAGATTAACTGTACAGTATTGAAATGTTTTATTTTAGGAAGTCATCAACCAAATTCAAAATTTTCATAAATTTATCAAACATACTTATCAGAAACATTATATATGACAGAACATGTTATGCTGCCATATATATATATATATATATATATATATATATAATAACTATTAGTGAAAAAAGAGGCCATGAATTTGGTGGAGAGCAGGGAGGATTATTGGGATATGTTGGAAGGAGGAAAGAGAAGGGAGAGTGGTTGCAATTATATTATAATCTCAATAAAAAATATAAAATAAATGAAAAGTAAACCTGAAAATGTATCAGTTGGAATTAATTTAATGATATATTTACCATACATAGCTACTGTAATTTATTTTAAAATGGAAACATAAGTACGTCGTTTAAGCATACCTGCAACAATTGAAAATCACTATCATAGCCATGCTTACATACAACAAAATATTTCATTTAAGTAAAGGCAAAAAGAAAACTAGTTTTAAATGTTCATTAAAAGCTTTCAATAGCAAGGAGAAAATGGAGGTTTTTAAAGGATTGTCAGACCACACCGAAGCAGAGAAAGCAAAATAGGTAAATAAAACAACAGGACAAAATACTGGATAATGTCTGAGAGAACAGAGACCAATTTGGCTTGATGTAAAAGAATTGCAGGAGGCAAGTCAGAGATAGGATGTTGGCCAATTCTACCTTTGAAGGACAGCTAGAATTTCTATAGTATGTAAAAAACCTTTGTGTGCGTGTGTGTCTGTGTGTATGTGTGTGTGTGTGTGTGCACGCACACACACACACATGCATACACACACACTTAAATGGTTATGCTGGAGAACTCTACTAAAGGGCAAAGAGAACAGAATAAGATAATTGAATAAAACTCATTAGATATGCAGAATGTATGACTAGGTAAACTGGAATCTTAAACCCTACTTAAAAGAATAATAGAAATCTAAAAATAAGAAGATTTAAGTCAGCAGATTATGATTTAAGAGTTTTTCTCCATTAGGAGGCTTTCATCAATTGAACTGAGACTCTTCTATGACTTTAGTGACCTATAACATTGTATAACCATGTTTTCTCTCCCCAAAGGAATGTTTTAATGTTATACAAGTTAACAGTTCTCAAAAGAAAATTACATTTTCTTCACAGAAGTGTTTGGATATCAGACTAAAATATCCATATTTTTATTACAGAGTTTGTTATTTATAAAATAATACAGGTACATTTAAAAATAGTTGAAAATATAAAATAAAACAATGATAAATATAAAGTTATTATGCATAAAATCTTTATACAGTCAGTCCTTAAGGATTTAAAAATGGTAAAGTCACATAATGCTTATTAATTAACTAAATATATTACTGAAAATTTTTACATTGTTATTCTGCACATGATAGACAATGCAAAAATGAAAATTGTAATACGAATTATTTTATTTTGTTCAGGAATAGGTATTGTATTATCTGGCCAATATATGGAAGGGTTCCACTAGATCACCCAAATAAAACTGCTTTGGGGGCACCGGACATTTTACTGAGGTTAATGTAAATTTAAAAAAAAAAAAAAAACCTCCTGGCTAGAGAGATGTCTCTGTACAAGTGTAAGGACCAGAATGTGTGTCCTCAGCACCCACTTAGAAGCCATGTAGGCATTGTGGTGGCTTGTCTGTAATCCCAGGGATCAGTAGGCAGAGACAGGTACCCCAAAAGAAAGCTGGCTAGACACACTAGCTGAATCAATGATGTTGGGTTTCAAGTAGAGAGTAATTGAGGGAGAACTGGAAGTCAACATTTGCCTACACACATATGCACACAAGTGCTTGTATACCCACATGTAAACATGCATTCACTCCCACATACATATGCGTGCAGAAAAAAAGATAAAGGAAGAAGGAAGGGAGGGAGGGAAGGAGGGAGAAAGGAAGGGAGGGAGGAAAAGAGGGAGAAAGGGAGGGAGGGAGGGAGGGAGGGCGAGAGGGAGGGAGGAGGAAAGCAGAGACAGAAAAAAGATTCCTACCAGTTTTTGCCCTGTCAGGCCTTCCAAGAGGTCTAGGAGGCGTTTCCCATCCTGCAGGTCACTGAAGAGGTTGTCTATGTGTTGCTTTCCAAACTGAAATGAAATAAAATCCACTTGAAGATAGCATAATTTTTATGATTCATAACTATGATGAAGCTATTGGAAATTTAAAGCTGTATTTAATAGTATTTGATGTTTTCCATTAATAAGGTACCAAGAGTGATAGATGAAAAAAAAGCTCAATTTAATAAACAGGGTCAAAGAAATTATAAAATTAGGACAAATTATTTGAACTGCTAATGATGGCTAGTTGAAAATTTATAGCATAATTTATCCAATTAATCTGTCAGATTGTTCAACATCCTTTGTCACACTTTACACAAAATGATTTAAAAACTCCTGTTCTCATTTTTGACAACTCAAACTTTGTAATTATCTGGTTTAGGTAGTTAATTAGTTAATTATCTTGAAGCCTATTGTACCTGGTAATAATCTCAAGTGGACTCCATCCAAGTACCCAGTAATTCCAGTTGTTCTCCTATCCACATATTAACCAGGCCCAACTATGCTTAACTTCTGGGATAAGATGATGTTAAGGATGTTCAATGTGCTATGGCTATTGATTTAAACAGTCTATTAAGTCTATTAACTTATTAATCTTATTGATTAAAACAAGTCTATTAAGGCTTTTCTCTTGTTTTTATAGGTTATCTACTAACACATCCCATCAAAGATACTAAAAGGTACTATAAGTCCTAACATTTTTGGAGTAAGTACAGATTGGAGGCACTGAACTACTGTGCAAGTAGATTCTGTCACTATTGTATCATTTGTGTCTTGTTTCTGTCATTCTGTCATGACATGCTTGTCATTGTTATGCACTCATCTTGCAGGAGTAGGTGAGGTAAAGAATTTGGCTATGTGACCTTTTATTACAAAACTAGAAGATTGTAAAGTCAAGATTTTGTGCCCCATCTAGGAAACATCTGAAGCCTTTGTTCCTTCCATCTTACCACTCTATCATCTTCCTATTCATTAGCTTTCAAATACATTGTTTGTTATGATATATACCCCAAAAGCCTTCTTAGATTTGGTTAAAAATTCTACAATTGCTTCATATGAAAATCTTTTCAGCTCTTTGCCCACGTTATCTACAAAGATTTAACTTAACCAGCACTAAGCTTAGGAAGCACCAATAAACAGAAGTAAGATGCCCGATGTCACACACATTGGTAAATCAGACATACAATGCCCAGCTCTGACAGAAGTTCTTGTTTATCCAGGGAAATATATTCATGAATGATAATACCACACACAGGAAATAAATGGGTATAGAAGAACATAACTGTGCAAAGTACCAGAGTCTATGAAGCAGACTCAGGAATTGCTTTCCCAGAGTATCAAATGACTGACCTAATATGAGACTTAAACTATTTGACTTTACCCATCCCCTACTTAGACTGCAAACAAATTTTGAAACTCACTTGTAAAGAAAATCCCTGGTTTCAAGAAACAAGACAACTTTGATGCTTCTAAAACTAAAGACATAAAAGTTGGATTCTTCCTACATCCAGGTAGGAATGCCAATGATGGTAATTATCACTGCCTAGTGACTTCTGTGAAGAAAAACTTAGCTCTTGAAGGTAAGTCAATGATTCTTGCATGATAAGTTTTTGTGATTTGATATCAACTATGAACTATTTTTTGTATTGAAATTATACCTCAATGATGCTTTAGAAACATCCAGAGAAAAAATGAAAATAATAGGAAACTTAACATGATGAAAGATTTTAAAGTAGGTTTATGATACATAATATGTAAACAAATCTTAAAACAACAGTGACATTTAAGCAGAAAAAAATGAGTGTATACTTCTCAAGATCTTCATATGTAAACATATGATAACACATAAAATTAAGGGTTTTTTTCAAGTAACTTAAAATGCATCTTGAAATAATGTCTATCTTAGGAGAAAATTTTATAGAGGCAAGAGTGTCTTCTCAAATTATCAAAAGAAGAACCTTGCAGATAGCAATGTCAGTTTTTAAAGATAAGCAAATGTATTTTTTTTCTGACAAAGATAGTTGTTTGTAGGAGTTAGCGTGAATCAATATTGGTTGCCAGATAAACTCTGACAAAAGAACATGGATGACAAAATGACATTTTTTATAAAAGAGAATAGAAGCTGATAAGTATGAAATATGGCTCAGGGAATCAAATTTAAGGATCATATAGCAACACTCATATGCTTTGATTTAATGAAAAGAAGAACCTAGATAAAGGCCAATAGTCAGAGAGAATTGCCTATAGTCCAAATGTGACACAGACTCTATAATTTCCATTTCATGCCAAAATCAACAAAAGTAGAGAGGGAAGAAATGTTTCTGGTCTAGGCACAGAATCTCAGCTGTAACTATTTAATGATCTTAGTATAAGGAAGTAATGCATTGATAGGACAAAGACTGGTCTTACTATTTTATCAATTTTTAAAGCCCATATATAAACAGTATTTTGTTGAAGTAACACGAAAGAAGTCCAAGTCCTATTTGTTCCATCCAGAAGAAATATGCTTTGAGCAAATAAGTCTGAATGAATATACCCTGGATAAGGTAGGATCAGTTCCTCAGTATCTAAAGATTTAACAGTTCTGTGAAAACACAGGCTGAAGCAGTTTGTGCCCTCTTTTCTTAATGTATGTTTGCTTTAATGTTTGCTTTAAAGAAACATCTCATTACTCCTGCATCTTTTTTGGTTTTAACTACTCTCCACTTGTTGGACAGAGTTATAGATATTATATAGCAAAAGGAGCACAGAGCTCCAGAGACAGCAGAGGTTAACTATGGAGCGGAAGGGCCCTGTTCACTAGCTGTGGTATCCTACAGTAAAGTAAGTAAACATTTGCATTGATTAATAAAGTGGAAACACACATACCTCAGAGCACATACCTGTGAGGTCAAAATGAAACAAAATATATGTGTTTTATAGGCATTGCCTATGACTGAGCAACATAAACCACACTTAATATAGGATGGTTTTAATGCTATATTTTTATATTAGTGCCTCCCTATTTATTTAGTGCTAAGTTCTAGAGACATATAAAAGTTTAGCATGTTATTAGATCTAATGGAAAATGCTGAGTTCATTTGCAATGCATGTGATTATAGCCCCTTATAAGAGTAGATGTAAAGAAGGGCAGCCATAATTGTCCATATACAACCACTGAGAATGAGAAAGGTTACCTGCAGGTGGAAAAATCCATAGAAGATTCATGTTCTTGCTGTTGCTCCTTAGGCTATTATTAATTAAATCTTGGTTTGTTTCCCTCCTGTTTCATCTTTGATAGCTATCACATCTTTTTTCATAGGTGACATTTGGGGTCATGAAAGCATTACTCTTTCCCTAAAATTCCATCATTAATGGCTTTCTTTTCAAGTGCAGAAAATGATTTTGTAAAGCATATAAAGTGCCACATCCTTTTTGTGCCACATGACTCTGTGGCTCCCTGTCTTCAGTTCCTTTCATGACTAATGGTTGCTTTATTAAATGAACTCGGTGAACTTTTGACATTACTCAGCAGATTCATGCATTCAGTTATTGACTTTTTTGCTAACCCAAATAGCAAGATGAAACGATTGTAAGATAATAATCCTTCTACAGCACTGTCAGCAAGGAATTAAGAAGTACAGACCATGTTAAAATATATTAGCAGGTGGCATAAACAAAGTAAAGAAAAATGTAAAAACAAAAAACTGGGAAATGCTCAGAAATACATTTGTGAAGCTGTTTAAGTGACTCTTCAGACTTGCATTGCTCTTTTAACCTGAAAATTCAAAAGGATCAATACAATGTTCCAGTAAGAGGTAAAGAGCACAGGGATAATTTAGCTTGACCTTCTGGTTACAAAAAGGTCAAGCCACGGATATATCTGTTGCTCAGACAGTCAAGAGACTGCTCAGTGATTATAAATGTCTGGACACTGGAAACACCGAAAGGGACTGCAAAAGTGAGGAATCAAAATCTCCTGGGAGGAAATGTGGCTAAATTGCTCACAACAAAATAATGCAGCCCGCTGTAGTGTAAATAGGCACCTTTCATAGGTGATTGTTTCCTTCAGACTGATTTAAACAATAAAAAAAAGATGTCATTGCTGCATGAAATATACATATAAGAAATATATACCTTAAGTTGTATAGCTCAATGAATATTTGTAAAGTGAATAGTTTATATTGCCAGCAATTCCATATGGAAACAGGATTATGTCTTATACCCTGGTAGGAACCTCGCCCCTTCTGTGAACTAGCCTCTTCAGGAGTAACCACTATACTAATTGTTAACAACACATACTAGTAATGCTTCACAAGCCTTGCAATAAAAATAAAATTGTTCCATCTTTAATTTTAGGGGTGTAATGATTGAAAGGAATATCGCTTATACAGAGGGAAGATAGAAAGGAAAAATTTCACACTGATGATATGTGGTTTACCTAGCAGAAGGAATTGTAATTTTTGTGGATAATAAAATGTATTCTATGCTGAGTGCCTTTATTGAAATCCATATCTTCAATATTCTCCCTATGAGATCTTGAATAGTCTCCTCTCTTATCCATGCCTCCAGTCCATTTCCATTTAAAAAAAAAAACAAGATATAGCATAATTCATATTGTAATGGTGTAAAAATTTTAAGCTGAACAGGCTTTTAAAAAATAAGATATGCTTAAATGATGCTAATTATTATGGATTTATTCCAATATTTTGAACTATACTATTCATACTTCTAGACCTCTGTGAGCACTCAGAGTGACCAAAGGCACTAATTAATTTTACAATAAAAAAGATTAAATGCCTAACAAATGTGAGGTGTCCAATATAGCCTCTGGCTGAGAGAGTGTTCAATAAACTCAAATGCATGTCTTGTGCTTCCTTACATGATGGACGTGTCTAACTCTACTCTGAGTATCTAACAGTCCTTGCAGGAATGAATAATATTGTAAGAGCTTTAAAAAGCATGTGTTTGAAGATGAAGATAGGGTTTTATGAAACCACTGGAACTAATCATAAAGAAATATTTTCACTCCTAGACTCAGAGAAGAGAGCAAGTTTTAGTTTGTAGACAATGAAAAAACCAAGAGGACTGTCTTAAATAGAGGAACTCCTATCACTCAGTGTTTTGATCTTTCTTTCTATACTCCATATATCCTACTTTCTTTAAGACCTACTCATGGCCCAAAAACACAAGGAAATCTGCTGCTACAGGCAAGCTATTCTCTCAGAATAGAAAAAAGGAAGAAAGTGAACCCATGTGGATGAACAGCCACTATTTTGGACACTTCACACATTGCAAAAAAAATGTCATAGACATCTATGTCAGAAAGGAATTGGAAGACCAAATGTTCTTCCTCAGGCTTAATCTACCAATTCTATCTCTAGCAATGTCATTGCAAAAAGCCAAATGTATCAGTGGGATACATTTTCTTCTTTAACAGGAGTTTCAAAGTTCTAGAATGTTCTTAGGCTTTAGCAGATGAAAATTAACATGTATTTATTCAATATCACTTAGCATCACATACTTTTAGAGACTCCTATGAGCCAGAAATAGTACTAAAATCTGGCTACAAAGATAATGAAGAAAAAGCCAAGTTTTTCCTTGGAGCTAAGAACTACTCAGCAGTTAAGTTATATAATATAATACTCTTACATTCTCTCCAGTTACAGAATGATATTCAGCAGTAAGTCTTCATAAAACATAATCACTAGCATCCAATATGTATGTTGTACACAAAATAGGACTCAGGCAGATTGCACATTAGAACCTTGAACAGTAACAACATAACAGTTGATGAAAACCAAGTCATTATATATAAACCGTTTGTTTTAAACACCAAAGGAAAGTGTGCTTAAACAGAGTCAATATGTATCATTGCCTGATCAGTTCTATCTCTTACAAACTTTGTTTTAAAAAAAAAACTGAATCACTTAGGTTTGTGAATTCTCATCTGCAAATTACCAAGGATAATAGTAGTTCATTTGCTCCAAGTTTTCTAAATTCAAACTTTTACAATTTTTTTTGGTAATTTTCTATCATATATTATTTGATATAACCATAATAAAATGAAAAAATATTGTAACATAGCTTTACAATATATAAACTTAGATAATTATCTTTTATGTGAATTATATATTCCTTATATATTAGAATCCTGAAAGATTCCTTTAATTTTTCTTTTAAACCACATAAGAAATTGATTTATATTTGGACATCTAGGGATAGACATGGAAATCAATTATGATCTAATAATTGGTTTTACATAAAATTATAGCTCAAACATGCCAAGATAGCACATTTTGTTTCAAAGTATGTAAACACACACACATACATATATATATACACATATATAATAAATAAGCTTCTTAAAGAAATATAATCTATTAACATTTAGAATCAAATAAAATCAAAGATGGCTAAAGAATATTTAAATTTGTTCAGACATGATGAAAGGGCAATGGTCCATGATTATTCAAATATTTCTAGAATTAACAAATTTAAATTTTATTGATACACTGTAAATACTTTCATTATATACATGACATAAAATTATATGTACTGAATGTGTGTGACAAGACATAGCTTTTCCTCCCTAATTATACCATTCTTCTGCAGCATTAGGAAGTCAGTCTTGGACAATTCATAAACTCTTTTTCAGTGACTATAATGAAGGCCTGTTTATAAATAGTATATCATGGAAAGGAGTCACAAGGTTAGATGGCATAGAATATGCGAGGAAAGTCTTATATGTAACTTGTATTTTTCTATTTGCTTCTTACAAGTGGAACCAGGGGACATTTCCAATCCTGTAGTAGTATACTGAATTAATTTCATATTTTTTCCTAAGAACCAGTTTTATATATACTGATTCACTAGTATTTGAGTCAAACATCAGTGTACCTTACATATTTTGCTTTACTTCATTTTTACATCAACAGAATACATAGAATACATTTCTATCTTACAGATAATAAATTTGAAACATAGAAAACAATAATTTTCTAAAGTCACAAGTGTTACTTACATACAACTCTCAATGTATATACTCTACCTCCCCATCTCTTACCCACTTTCTATCTCTATTGTCTAAATATTTATGTTACAATTATTTGGCTATTGTATCATTCAGTGTTAGTGATAAGGAGTTGTAACTTGAATATCTTCATGATCTTAAAAAAGCAATTTTAATGGTTTTTTTTTTTTTAGATTTTCTTATTTTGTTTAACAAGTGTGTTTTCTTGTATCTATTATGTGCCACATATCTACAGTACTACAGAACTCAGACGAAGTTGTTCAAGCCCCCTAGAAATATACTAGCAGATGGTTGTGAATCAGAATGTGGGCCCTGGGAACCAAACCTAGATCCACTCCTCTGCAAGGGCAAGAAGTGCTCTTAATCACTTAGCCATCTCTTGACCCTCTGCTTTTTTCCCTTTCAGTTTCTGAAAGTCACATGCTAATTTACAAAAATAGTTATTCCTTATGCAAGGCTGAATTTGTAACAAGATAATATGCACAGTGATAACTCTCATATACATATTATAATATTTTTCTCAAGTGGAGATTGGTTCACCTTTCCCAATGGTGAGAATCTGAGCTTAGCTTCTCCAACATCCACATTAAGCTGGGTTTGTGTGTCTATAATTCCAGTGCCCCTCAACCAAATAGAAGATGGAAGCGGGAATTTCTGGAAGCCAGTGTGCCACCTAGCAAGATACTTTCACAGTGTTGAACACAGTACCCTGTCTCAAATAAGTTTAAACGTAAAGACTGAAGCTCAAAGTTGTCCTCTGACCTCCACATATACACAGGTACATATGCACCAATATTTACTCAAGGGCAGACACCCATAACTAAAACAATTGAACAAAGATCTCAAGGTTTAAAGTGTAGTAAATAAAATAATACACTTTGGTTTTATGCATGTAATGCAGGCATTTCTTAAACTTCTAAACAGGCCACTTATTTGTTTGAAAATTTTCCATTTATTGGTTTTATTTTGGAGAATATGGTACTTTGAAGCAAATAATTACTTATTTGAATAGCATTTCTAGCTTTTCTCAGTTGTGCAGAAATGGTGGTAAATTACATAACACTTCAGTTGCTTCCATCATATGTCAAAGAAGAGAAGGATTTATGTTATAAAATTACATTTAATCAGTATTATTCACATGATTCATACTGTCCCACACAGCAGGAACAATAGGTAGATGGAAAACTATCTTCCCTTTTACCCATTGTTATTCTTTTCCCAAATTTTGTCACATTGTAGGAAAGAAGTGTACTCTAAAACAATTATAAAACTTTTGAAACTGGTGTCATAAATGTACTATTGGTAAAGAGAGAATTAATCCACTCTGGAGAGAATAACCAAATACAAGAATTTCTCAACTGAGTTTTAAAAATTGAATAAAATATTAGCAGGAAGATATGGAAGGTGAGAAAAGAGCACAAGCACAAAGACCTTCAGACACTAAGATCAAATTACATTTTCTGATTCCAGAAACCACAATAAGCCAGTTCTTCAAGCATAAGGTCTGTTAAGGAGTGGAAAAATGAACACATTACAGAGGCATAAGATTATATCAGAGAATATTTGATAAGGCAATCAAAGGAACATGTACACACATCCATTATCTCCAGACTTTTTAATAAGATTTCTAATTTTGAGATACTTAAGCCATATTTTTGCATTAATAATTTAGTTATATTTTAGTGGAACAAATACTGTTGCAGAAAGCTCAGTATTGGCATTGTTTAGAGACTACTTTTGTGTAGAAATATTACTTGGCATGGCAGCTATGTTGTGTAAGAACATCTGTTCTAAATGGTAGATTAACAGCAAAATTGGTCCAAATATTCCATACTTAAATGAGTCCATGCCTTTTACAATGTGGCCTCATTGATTTTTCTCTTCTCCATTTCCTGCCTGTTGAATTCGCCTCAGCCCCTGACTTGCTTTGACCATTAAAATGAAACACATATTGGCTTCCAGAGGTGTGACCATTTTTCTGTCCTCTGGATGGCACTTTGTTCCCATAGAAACATACCTGAGCCAGGTTATGGGAGAATGACAGAGATGTGGCATACAGCCAAGATGCCCTAGCTATCCCATAGGAGGTTGTTACACAGTAGGAGGCATCCGGTAAAGCTCAGTTAAGATCAGCAAAGCTACTTAGTCCACTCGCAGCTCCCTAGGAACACATGACAAAACTTGTCAAAGAAATTAACAATGGTTTGATGCATCTGTATATTTGAAATAATATAGTGTAGCTGAGATTTGAAGTGTTTAAAAAAGTGACAATGAATTAATACATGTCCATACACAGGACACATATATTAATGGTTAAAATCCTTACAAAATACCATTTTAAAAAGAGCTCTTGAATTTTTGTTTGACAAAGTACTTCCAGCTATAGAAGGTCTTTTACTGCTGAAATTAATAATGTAAAGAAAGAGGCCTTATCCAACAATTGCACTGGAGAAAAATATTGTTCTCCAATATATTCTACATAGTTCCTTTGGCATCCTGCCTGTTACAAGAGAGAGAGGGGGAATGAGGAGGAGGAAAGGGGGAGGAGAGGGAGAAGGGAGAGGGGGAGGGGAAAAGAGAGATGGAGAGGGGAGAGG
>JADRCC010210194.1:0-14564 GCA_019843855.1 Hylomyscus alleni
AAAAAAAAAAAAAAAAAAAAGAGAAGCCTATGATAACTGGCTCCACTTTTCAGTTGACTGAAACAGATGCAGAGAACCACAGCCAAACATGAGATGGAATTCAGGAGTCTTGTGAAAGAGTAGAGGGATGGATTGAGGGACCCGAACGGGATGGAGACTCTACAAGAAAACCAACAGAGTCAATTCACCCAGATCCTTGGGATCTTCACAAACTGAACCACCAACCAAAGACAATAGAGGGGATGGGACTAGGGCTCGGACACGTGTGTGAAGGTTGGTCTTCATCACGTATGTGAAGGTTGGTCTTCATGTGGGTTCCCTAACATGCAGTCTGTCCCTGACTGTGCTGCTTGCCTTTGGATGATTCTATTCCCCTAACTGGGCTGTCTTGTCTGGTCTCAGTGAAGGAGGGTGTACCTAGTCTTTCAGTAACTTGATGTGCCAGAGTAGGGCTGGGGGCATCACCCCTCTCAGAGGAAAAGGGGAAGGGAACTGGGAAAAGGGGTGCTTCTATCTGGATGTAAATCAAATAAATAAATAAAATAATGAAAAAAAATGAAAAACCAAACACATAACCTTGAAAAAGCATATTTTTTCAACTTTGACATTTGCACATAAAACATTCATTTCTAAAGTAACAGCTACAAACTCAGCAAAAGACACTCAAAACTCACTACTACTCATCAGAAATATCAGAGACATTAAGAGTACAAGGAGGGAGTTTAGAATAACCTGCCTCAAAGCTTCATATCCGGACATAACATTTTTAATTAGGACACATCAATAAAAATGAAGTTTCTGAACACATGTGCCAGAAATAATTGAACATGCAGAAATAAACACGGAACAAAAGATAGGCTAAATTCTTAGAGTTGAATAATGATGCTATATTTTGTTTTAATGTGGACTGTTGACATAATAAAATTTGTGGAGTTACATTAAAAACTTTCTCTTAATAATAAAACAGTTATTTAGCCAATGCATTCTCTAAAATATTTTCTATAAACTTCATGAAAACTAAGTTAATATTCTTCATTTACTTATTTAATTTTCAGTTATATATATTTCTATTATATATTCAGTTATTTATGTTTATTTGAGACTTCCATATATGTGCACTTTGTTGTTATGTTTCAATTTGCATTTCTTTTCAATCCTCATAAACTTCAAGTAAACAGAATTTCAGAAGACAGGAAGAACCTAAGAAATTCTGGTGTTTTCTGACCTGCTGAGGTCTCAGTGTAATTTCCTGTCTGAGTTTTATCAGCACATAATGATCTTCCATCATCAGGCATCTGAACTATTTCATAAATAGGTATTTACATCTAATGGCCCTTGATAAGGAGTTTCAGTGACCTTCTCTTCTACTTTTTTAAAAACCAGATAAAGCCTTGTAGAGTTTAAATCATAAATTATTTTGCTTTCTTCCACTGTTACCTTAATTCCATTGTGTTGAATTGCTATTTTACACATTACAGTTTAGTCAGAGAATACAATTTCTCCATCTATGATCCATTCAGCTTATATTTTAAGGCTTTCTACCCTTCTAGAAGACTTAAACTAACTTTATTTAGCTTCAGCACAGTGAAAACATCCTGAATCTTAAATATCTGTGTTACTCTCTGTACTGTAACTCCACGTGTTACTCGTTATGAAAGAAAGATGAGATGAAGGGTGGTGGTAGGTAGATCAAAGGGCTTTACCTATGACTTGTCCTAAAATTTCTCCTCAGTTGAGGTTTTAAGATGTTTTTATCTTTATACCTTCATTCCAGGTGATATTTTTTGACAGTAGTGTTGTGTTTTCTCTAGGAGTCTGGGTTCTCTAGTCTCCAGTTCTTGGTCATCCAGGCAGTGTAGGTAGGTCATGAGTTCCTCTTCAAGGTATGGGCCTCAAGTCCATTCCCACAAGTATCGTTGCCCCAAGACATCATTCTGGCAAAGTAGTTTGTAGGAGAGGGGTTGGTGGCTTGGTTGGTGTCCAGGTTTCTTTTGCACCTATAGAGTACCTTCTAACCCAAAGAGACAAGAACATAGGGATGAGGGCTCTTAGCCTGTACCAGCTTAACCTCCCTTCATTCAATGAATTATGTGGAAGTTCTCCTTGCCAATGGGGTACCACTGTTAGTTTTCAGAGAGTAACTCTCTGTCCTAACATCAGCTTAGTTTGTTTAGGGATTGTCACAGGACCTCCTAGGACAACAACTCAACTGTTGGTAACCCAGAATAAGTTTGGCAATGTTCCTTCTGTTTATAGTCTGTTGACTAATTTAAAGAACATTGGCATAAACTGTTTGAATATCTGATAGAGTTCTGCTCTAAAATCATCTAGCCCTATGTTTTGATATCCCCTATGTCTCTTTTAGTTAGTTTGGAGAACATTTCTCCCACTTCTTGTATTCTATTGGTGAAGCTTGCCTTTGTAGTTTCTTTTTGCATGTCTACATATTTTATTGCGAGGATTTCCTCAGTTTGTGTTTCTTTTCTTTTCTTTCTTTCATTTTATTCTTTAATATTTTTTACTGTCCACTTGTTATCCTCCTCCTGGTTTACTTTCTGACTGTTCATTCCTCATCCCATACTTTCTTGCCCCTCTCCAAGGTGTCTCCACTCCACCAAACCTTCCCACTCCCTGTGGCCTCTAGTCTCTCAAGGGTTAGGTACATCTTTTCTCACTGAAGCCAGACTCAGCAGTCTTCTGCTGTGTATGTGTTGCTGGCCTTATATTAGCTGGTGTGAGCTGTCTGGTTGATGGTTCAGTGACTGAGAGATCTCAGGAGTCCAAGTTAATTAAGACTGCTGGTCCTATTGTGGGGTCTCCCTCTTCCTTAGCTTCTTCCAGCTTTCTCCCAATTCAACCACAGGGGCCCCCAACTTCTGTCCATTAGTTGGGTGTCAATATCTGCATCTGACTCTTTCAGTTGCTTGTTGGGTCTTTTGGATGACAGTCATGCTTGTATTTTCTTTATTGTTTCTATTTTTATTTTCAAGTCTTGAATGGTTTTATTTGTTTTCTTTAAATGTTTTTTTTTCCAGCCATCTTTAAGGGATTTATTTATTTCCTCCAATTTCTTCTTTGTGCTTTCTTGGATTTCCTTGAGATTTATTTTCTCTTTAAGGAGCTCTGTCATCTTCATATAGTTAGTTTTGAGACTGATTTCTTGTACTTCAGCTTTTTGAAAAATTCAGGACGATCTACAGCAAGCTAGCTGAAATATGGTGGATATATATTGTATTGGCTGTTATCAATTCAGTTCTTATGTTGGTGTCTAGCTATCTGAGTTTATGTGATAACAGGTCTAGGTGCTGATGTCAGAATTTGTTTAGCTAGATGGGGGTTTTGTTTCATGGTTTCTGTTTCCTCTGAGATATTCAGAGAAGGCGTTGATTGAATGTTGTTTTTTATACCTTCCTTTTTATTGTTGTGTTTTTACTGGTGGAGGAATACTTGCCAGGGTTGGAGAAAGAGGAAAGAGGCAAGGGGAAATGGTATGTGGGATACTCATGTACACTGGGGCACTGTGTGGAATGGGAGAGGTCTCCTTGGTGTTTTGTTATAGTGCTAGGGGTGTCCTTGAGAATGTGATCTGTGGTAACAGAGAGTCTATTGGTTTGAGTACAGCCTACTGGATCTGGCAAGTCTTGTCTGTGGTTGAGCAGGAGATGTCCATCCTCATTGAGAGGTGGGACACAGCAATGAAGCAATGAAGTGATAAGGAAAAAGTTGGGGGAGGGGTGGTCTGTGGGATCAATAGGAAGAGTGGAAAGGGGAGAAAGGAAGCTGCAGCTGGTGTTCTGTTGTAGTGTTATGATTCATTGAGAATTGGATCTTGAGTAGCAGAGTAGGGAAAGTCCAAGTTATCATACAGGATGTTCTTTAGGTGGTCCTTATCCTAGTAGGAATTGTTTGAAGCATATTATATAGTCCCTCATTTTATAGGATGGCATTAAAGGTCATCTAATTAAAGCACTGTTTCCCCATTATTTTCACAACAACACAAAAATAGAATATTGCCACTCTTGGCCACCCTAATTGAGCTATGTATAGTCATAATACACACAGTAAGCCAGCTAGCCTCAGTTTAAATTTCCCTAAACTGAATCTTATGGGTTTTTTGTAAAGTCGGTTGTGTTTTGCTGGGGCAAACATGTGAAGGAATGTTTTCCTGAAGTAGACACAGTTGAAAGGCTAACATAGACTTGTGAAGAAGTCACAAGAGGAAGAATGTTCTACTAAAACCAACATGTGAAAGGACATGTGATGAAACATTTTTTTGTAAACAGGCACAGGTGATAAGGCAAGACCAGTGGAGGACATAAGATGTTTGGTGGGTATAAATAAGACAAAAAAAACAATAACAAAAACAAAACAAAACAAAGCCAAAGCAACAACAACAACAAAACCTCAATGAGCTGTGAAGGAGGCTTACAGAGCTAACCATACAATGCTTTCTGACCTCTTGTCTTCTCTGAGAGAGGCACAGCTGAAAGCTTCTGGCTTCCCTCTGGGACCCT
This sequence comes from Hylomyscus alleni, assembly GCA_019843855.1. NCBI lineage: Eukaryota > Metazoa > Chordata > Mammalia > Rodentia > Muridae > Hylomyscus > Hylomyscus alleni. Next base: position 4,515 of record JADRCC010210194.1, read on the forward strand.
CCTGCTGACTTTTCCTGAAGCTGTGGCCTGGCTCTCTCTGCTATGTAATGTCATTTCTGTTGCTAACCAATTCTACTGAACTGGTGTATCCCTAAAGTGTTTGCAAGTGGATCAAGCTGCAGCTGCTGACCTGTGAACTGAACTGTTGATTTACAGTGTACAACACAGGTGAGAGTTGCTCCAAAGAACTACCTCCCCAGTAGACTTTCTTTTTCACTACCTCTGCTGAGTGGTGGACTAAAAGGGATATAAAAGCATTTACGAACTGTCATTAAAAGTAGGCTTTGAAAAATTGAAGTTATATTTCCTAGAGAGGCCTCTACTATACTTGAGTTAGCTGGGTAAAATTAATTCACACTTTTCATTCTCCAATCACTGTTTTGATTTGTTTTGTTTTCTTTGTATTTTCTAACTACCTTCATGGCACAAGAACTTATCAGTAAACCTATTGTCAAAGAACATGTCCAAAATTTATATTCCCAATATTCATCACAGATTCTCTTTGGATTAAAATGATCGATCACTTATTTTCATTTAAAATATAAATTGACACATTACCAAGATTTCTTGAGAAGACGTATGAAGAATGCATTTACTAGCTCTTTGCTACAGTAAGAGGTAGACTATTTATAAACTAGAGATTTGTCTAAGTAGCCAAGGTACATGTGTCTACAAAACTCTGATATGCACTTACCCTTAGAACTAACCTTTCTTTCCTACACAAATTGAAATTAATAGCATAACAATTTGCTAAATTAGTTAGGGCGAGGACACTCAGAGTCACTGACATTCTCTTTTTACTCTTTTATCAACTTTAATCAAATTCACTTTGTACGATTTACTGCCCTGGTAGCTTGCAGACCTTTTGGAAGAACTGATTTTTTTTTTTTTTGGTGGTAAATATTCACTCAGTTATCCTTATCTTGTTATAATAAAAAACAATTATACTGAGTGTTTATCTTCTAAAACATGTGTTCTTAACTATCCCATGAATGTCTTTCTTGGTTTGTAAAGTTTAGATTAGGGAGACAGGTACACATGTCTTGTGCACTCATACCTGATTCTTATGTCCATTTGTAAAAGAAGAGGATGAGGACTCTTCTCTCCATTTAATATTGGAAGACATTTGGCACCTGTCTCCATGCATTTACTTGCCTCTTAGTTTTACTTCTTAAAGGCATCTAAATCTTTACCCCCAGTTTAGGGGGTTGTTCACATGATTATAAAAAGGGAGGTTATCTTTAATAATGTTAAGTTGGAAAGGGTGGTGTGGATTAAACTGCAGACAGAATATTTGTCATTAAGAGAATGGAAAGCATTGAAGAATTCTGCGATTTGTGAATATTAGTATTTGCTCTACTATTCTGATCTTTTTCAAATGTATTTTTATGTATTTATTTTTGAGACCGGTTCTCATGTAGATTCTCTCAGCCTTGGTCTCACTATACAGCTGAGAGATAACCTTGAACTTTTACTTTCTTACCTCTAATTCCCTAGTCCTGCATTTATAATTATGTGCAACTATATCCATTTTTTTAATATTAGTATCCCTGTAAGATAGTTAACTATGAATAAATGTAAGATGATTTGAATGAACATATTTTAGTTGATGACAGATATTTCTACTAGTAAATACATAAAATCTAAAGATAAGATAATTTTTGTTTTTCAAACTTTGACAAATAATATGCAGTTCTATTCATAATTTAATACCATGGATGACAATAGATTTTGTACACATTCCTAGCAGGGTATCATATTAATTATTTCAATTGATCACAAGTATTTTTTATATATACCAAAATCCTTATTGATGTTGCAGATATGCCTTTAGTTCAGTGCACTACTTCTAAATGGATAGTTGTGTGGTTTTGGTTTATGTACAAACATGAAAATATAGTGTACTTGAAGGTAATCCATTTTAAAAATATTCAATATAAATGGGCTTCAACATTACATTGATACTAGAGTAAAAGAGGGTCATGTGTTAAAAGTTGTCAGTATTGTGTTATATATCTCCTATTTGTAATAGGAAATATATAGAATTAATTATTCAATTCAACAATCAAACACTTGGATCGCAATAATTCTGACTATAGGCATTTTTGAAATATAAATATAGGAGATAAATGCTGAGGACTTCCACCTCCTTTCTATTAGTTACTAAAAATCAAATATTACTGACAAATTTCTAATTTTCATTGACTTCTCCTTTTATTGGTATATATTCCTTGTGTAAAATGATATCTTTCATTTGAAAATTTCAAACACAAATACAATCACAATCTTTTTTGCCCCTGTTGATTGCCCCATTTCTCCATCTTCTCTCACCTAACACAGTCAAATATTTACAAATGTGAAAAATCTGAGATATTTATCATAATAAAATTGTGTCCAGTTCCAATCGGTTTCTTGCACATGACATAATTTATTGATTTTTTTATGGAGGATCATATTATGTAACAACTTAGTCAAATATTTACTTTTATACTCACTAGAAACATCAAAAAGAAAACACTGAAAAATCATATATGACTACACACAACTGATTTCTAACAAATAAAAATAGCTGTCTTTAATAACACCAAGTGTTTTCACAGTTTCTATAGACAAAAAGTTCAAGCATAATATGAATTTGCTCAACTTTTAACAGGTAGAAATGAAAGTGTTTCCCTGATTTTTAGAACTACTATGGATCCTGAATTGCTTTTCTAAATTTTCAATTTTTTGATTATGTTGATTAATACATCTTGAGCAGATGCTGTCATTCCAGAGACCCCACAAAGATGGGACCTCTCTGTGTTATACCACAAAGAACTTAAAGGCTCATCAATCACATTTTTACAGGCAAGGCTTAGTGTATCTTTTCACATTTCTGTTTTGTAACAGCTGAAGAGAATAGGTCTCAATTACCACTTTGTTTAAAGGCTAACTTAGCATGAACATTGAGAAAAGTAATTTTAAGCATGAGAAGTAAATTAATTAGAGGATTAATATCTACTTTCCACGAGTGATCACATAAGAGCCATGATAGAATTCTCACAATCACAATATATTAGATGTCTTTATCATAGGTAAATATTGACAGTTTCCAAAACATATCTTTCTCTATGGAATGAAGCATTCTTGCTCTTCATAGCTTCTTGTTTATGTTTTATCCTGATAGACAATTTTTCTGTAAGTTTTAAAAAAATGAAGGAAAATAAGGGAATGTAAGATATATTTTTGGATAGAATTAAAGATTGAGTAGCTGTCTTGATTGACAAATGTCATGGTCTTGTTAGTTTTATGAGCTTTGAGTCTTGAAGATTAATGCCCGAATTAGCAGATTTTAGAGGCCATAAGTAACATTTATTAGTTGAAAGCAGCAAAAATACTGCATTCAGCAATTGTCAATATGTGTTCATAATTGGCTTTATATTGAGGTAATGAGTGTCAAGCTCACCCTGATCTCTCTTCTCACATGTACATATTGCTTTATTTTATTTACAGATCCTTTTAAGGCATACAAACAGATGGTTTGATTTAGAAAGCTTTGCCTTATCCAGAAAAATTAGCATTAGTCCAGATGGACTTTCAGGCTTCAGTGCCAATATTGTACCTCCACCATATGGACAGGAAAATGTATGGCAGGATACATGATGTTCCACTTTACGCTTTAACACAGATAATGTTTGATTACTTGTTCATGCTCATTAATTCCTGTTATTAGGGAAGCAGGGGATGGAAATGCTCAGAAATAAACACTTTAAAAAATAGTAATTTCAAGATTACTAGCAGTTTCATAATTAGCAAATTGCATATTAGCACTTTTTAAATTTTCAAGTAAAACTTGAAAAAAACCTGCAAATTACATAAAAAGATTAAAATACAACTCTAGTTAGAACTCTGATGCTGACCTATTTATAGAGCAGGTGCACTCATGAGTATGATCTATATTTGATGACAACTTAGTGTCAAGTCACTGTAAATCTCATAGAATTTATAAGTAAGTTCCTGCCGTGATTAAATTATGAATTTGATCTTACTTGAGACTGTAGCAAATTTCTGCATGATGAAGGTCAATTTTTTCAAAATAAGTTGATAAAAAATATATTTCTTGATGATAAAGGTCACTCTCTCCATATAAATTGATAAAAAAAAATATTACTTTCTTTAAAGGTAAACTTCTCCAATCATTTTATATTCTAAGAAACAAACGTTTTTAAGCTTTATATGAAAAATCAACATTTCCTTTTTCACCAACGGTAATCTACATTGCTGCTTTATTGAAGACTGTCTTTGTCACAAATATGACACTCTATTCAGAAAAGAACAAACCCAAGACATTCCTTATATCCTAATCTCATGTTTGGATAAATACTAAGATTTAAGTTGTCATCTGTCTTGCCATTTCAGTAATTTTAAGAGAAGTAATGAAACCATAAGTTTTAATATGAAATAAAATTATCATAAATGTAGAACATTTCTACTTGATTGATTTCAGCCATGAGTTTGGTTATTTCCTACCATTTACTCTTCTTGGATTTCTTTTTGGAAGCACTTAGAGCTATGAGTTTTTCTGTTAGCACTGCTTTCATTGTGTCCCCATACGTTTTGGTATTATGTGCCTTCATTTTCATTATATTCTAAAATGTCTTTAATTTCTTTCTTTATTTCTTCCTCAACCAAGTTATCATTGAGTAGAGCATTGTTCAGCTTCCATGTGTATGAGAGCTTTCCATTGTTTTTGTTGTAATTGAAGACCAGTCCTAGTCCATGGTGACCTGATAGGATGCACAGGATTATTTCAATCTTCTTGTATCTTTGAGGTCTGTTTTGTGACCAATTATATGGTCAGTTTTGGAGAAGGTACGCCAAGGTGCTAAAAGAAAGTACATTCTTTTGTTTTAAGATGAAATGTTCCATAGATATCTGTTAAATCTATTTGGTTCATAACTTCTGTTAGTTTCACCATGTCTCTGTTTAGTTTCTGTGTCTATAATCTGTCCATTGCTGAGAGTGGAGTATTGAAGTTTTCCACTATTATTGTGTGAGGTGCAATTGAGCTTTAGCAAAGTTACTTTTATTAATGTGTGTGCCCATGCATTTGGAACATAGATGATCAGAATTGAGAGTTCATTTTGATAGATTTTTTTCTTTGACAAGTATGAAGTGTCCTTCCTTATCTTTTTTGATAACTTTTGGCTGAAAGTCAATTTTATTCTATATTAGAATGAGAGTTAGAATTCTAGCTTGTTTTTTGGGATCACTTGCTTAGAATACTTTTTCCAGCCTTTTACTCTGAGCTAGTGTCTGTCTTTCTCACTGAGATGGGTTTCTGTATGCTGGGTCCCGTTTACATATTCAGTCTGCTAAACTATGTCTTTTTATTGGGGAATCAAGTCCATTAATGTTAAGAGATATTAAGGAAAAGTGATTGTGGATGCTCACAGCTAACCATTGGACTGAGCACTGGGTCCCTAATGGAGGCGTTAGAGCAAGGATTGAAGGAGCTGAAGGAGTTTGCAACCCTATAGGAAGAACAACAATATCAGCCAACCAGAAGCCCCCAGAGTTTCCAGGAACTAAACCACCCACAAAGAGTATACAGGGAGGGACCCATGGCTCCAGCTGCATATGTACCAGAGGATGGCCTTGTTGGGATCAATGGGAGGAGAGGCTCTTTGTCCTGGGAAAGCTCAATGCCAAAGTGTAGAGGAATGCCAGGACAGGGAGGCAGGAGTGGGTGGTTGGGTGTGGGAACATCCTTATAGAAGGAGGGGGAGAAGGGATAGGATAGGGGGTGTCCCCAGTGGAAACTGGGAAAGAGAATAACATTTGAAATGTAAATAAAGAAAATATCCAATAAAAAATAAAAATAAAAAATGAAAAAGAAAAAAATGTAGAATGTTTGCTATAGATTAATAGACTAATATTTATTTTTATAATTTTATGTTAAAATTTTTACTAAATAATCTAAACAATCCAATAAAAATAGTCACTCTTCTCCAATAACCAGTCTTATAGCACTGAGTATGCTTGAAATACTTTGAAAGAATCTTGAGATATTTAAGTCCTAAATATACATGTATTGCTCTAAAATGTGTATTTATTATTTTTAATAAAATATCATGGTTTTCTGAAATTATTTGTCTTTGAATTAAATACTCAAACTCACCCTTTTAAATTAAACAGTAAAATTGACAAGTTTTGAAGGAAAATGAGAAACATAAGTATGAGACATTGGACCAAAGGAAATAAAGACACATTTATATGGTTTATATGGCCTAGCTTTCATCTTATTTGAATGAGTCTAAGTGGATATATTGACATAGGGTCCCTGAGACATATACAGTACCATCCTTTGTTTTTAGACAATACATTACTTTCAATAATGTGTTAATGTTCATGGTTACATCAGACAGCAGTGCTTACTAGAACACCATGAAGTCACACTCTGGCCCAGTGCAAAATTATTCCACAGTTTTTTTAGTTATGATCTTCTTATTACATATTCTCAAAAATTAATAATGAACAGGATTTACTTCTATCCATATGGGATACCTTCTAATGACTATTGAACAAACAGTAGTTTTCCTCACTGACAATAAATCAGAAGTCATGAGGCAAACATTCCTACAGTCCTTCCCTTCATATATTAGATACTGATGTCTTGTATGGATGTCATGAATCTCTAAGACTTGGCAGTAATATTGCATATGGACATAGAGATGCAACCAAAGCAGGAACAAAACAAGGGGGGACAGTTAAATAAACTTTAGTTCTTTATGGTACTGTAACTAGTGCTTGACATCAACATCTAAACTGAATTAAAGCGCAGTGTGAATGTTCTTATTGAATGAAAGAAACACAAAGATTTTAACTAATATTACGACATTTTATGGGATCTCTGTACTTTGAAAAGGATTTAATCATTCACAGAAGTTGTTAACTAATTATAGCATTTAATTTTCTAAACTTCATACAAAAATGAAGCAATAGCATAATCATTTTTAATTACATCCCTTTTGAAACATTAGACCTTAAAAGCATTCTACTCTTTCTGTATCTTTCTGCTTTCCAAAATCATTTCACATACTGCTAAGAAGTACAATAACCATGGTAACATAGGTAGAGATTCTAACTCATTAAGTGGAAATTTGGTTACACAGATCTTGTTCTACAAGTCTGGACAGAAAAGCAGTTGTGAATGTCATAGTAGGAGGGGAGGACTCATGTTTTCTCAGGACAACACCTTTTGTGAGTGGGTCTCTACTAGAGATCTCACATCATGAACTGGTCAAAATAATGCTTTATTACCTCAAAAAGATACCAACACGTTTACACTGAAAGAAAGAAAAAGCTAAGTACGAGCAAGTGAATTCAAGGCACATTTTTCTTTCAAATAATTTTGTAAAAATAAGGCTAAAGATTCAGATTTTGAAATTTAGAACAAAAATTGTTGATTATGTTGACTTTATTTCTAACTTATTAGAAATTTTACCAGGACTATTATTTTATTTGTAAAAAAGGAAACATTTACATTATAAAATATCTTTTATTCTGGGCATATTTTATAGACTATAATGTAGTGTATCAATAATCATAAGCTTTGACTTAATTTATCATGACATGGAGATATTTTCAAAATCTACATTGTAAGGTAGATTTTTCATATCTCAATCTGAACGTTACTAATTATCTGGGTCAGTACCTCCAATCTGAATTTTGTAGAGATTGTTAAGTGATTATGATGATGAGGGTTCAGAGATCATCTACAAGTCCTTTAACATGTTTTATAGGTGACATAATAAACATTTTAGATTGCTAGTGTATGCAATCTCTGAAGTAACTTCTAAAATCTGTCATTTCAACACAAAAGCATGTACATATTTCACAAGCATATTAATAGCTTTATTTTAATGAAATTTTATTTCCAATATCATGGCATGTAGCATGATTTGGTCACTGCCAAAACACGTATTACCAAGCCATCTTTGCTCTACAGTGGCTTTTCTTAACTTCAGAACTCTTGATGTCTTGAAATGAAGGAACATACGTTGTCAGGCAGAGCTGATCTCTGCATTGCAGGCTGTGGAAAGACATGCTTGGCTTGTGCTCCTAGGATTACTACTGGACAGCCGTAAATGTTACACCAAAGTATGTTTGCACATTTTGTCAGGCATCTCCTGAGGACGGAGATTTCTCTTAGTTATAAACTATTACTGTATTGGAGAATTGGTTATTACCTGAGTGAAAATGCTATGATAGAAAATTGGTGTGTTTTTATTCCAAGAGAACGAAAGCCTGAATAGTTCAAATAAATATTTCTAATTCCCTCTTTATAGGAAACCTGCTGACATTTTTTCATAAAGCAAATACTAGTGTTGGAGCTAATTTTGGATGTGTCAGAGAATTGAACAAAATTGTTATTTTGAAAGTTGGTAAGGGTGGCTCAGATATAGCATGTGGTACTGGCATTCAATTAAAACCTGGCTGCTAGGTAAGTGACATGAGATAAATGCCACCAATCACCTGTGTTCAAGATTTGCATACTAATTAGTGGATAAGTTGGTAGACTTAGTATCTAGAACAGAGATGGAAATAAATTCTGGCCTCTTAGTGTAGCTTTCAGAGTGTAGGGGTTCCTATTGCAAGCACCAAAAATGATATACAGAGTGACACCAAGGTGCAATTTCTCAGATTCTTAAAATTATTACACCAGTCACCTTTGAAAATTTGATAAAAAATATTTATTTGGGGGAATCTATCTCTAAAGCACAGAATCAGACCATCTGGGGTTGGATTCAGAATGTCTGGGTTTGATTTATCTATTTTATTAATTATTTTATTTTTAGTTGTATGCATGCTGGTGTATTCTGTGTAACTACAGAATCCAAGACAATGGATCCCCTGAAGCTGAGTCCTAGGCAGCTGTGAAGTACCCAGTACAGAAACTGGGAACTGGACAGTCATCATCTGGAAATGCAGACCTGCCTCTGAACTACTGAGCCATCTTTCCAGCACCGCTGGGATTTATTTCTTAAGATGATTCAGTCTGAAAATAACCATTACCACTTGTACTTGAAGGCAGAAAGTTTTCAAACCTTTCTTTCCTTCACTCAAAAGTCAATCAAAAATAGTCACAATTAGCCAGCACAACCTCTATAAGGCCATAATTTCTTTTAGGCCTGCTTGAAAAATTCCCCCAAACTAAAGATCCAGACTCTGAGAGTCATTTATTCATGGCAACCACAAGCCATCCAATGAGTTCATGATTAGTTTCAGGGTACAATGAAGCTGAGCAAGAGGAAGTGATTATAATAGTGTCAAAATAATTAATGAGAAGAAAAGTACAAAAAGTCAGGTTCAGCAAAACAAGAACTTTGAAAGTCAAAAGAATTCATTATAAGAACATTGATGGAAACACCACATTTAAGTCTTAAGAAATGAATAAAGAATTTGAAAGTGAGGCTCATTAAAGTTGCTGGATTCCGCATGTGTTTGCATCATAATTAAGTTACAACACATAACTATTAAAAAGGCATCATCATTCATTGCTTTCCATGACTAGTGTTTGATTCACTAGTTTACATTATAAATCTTATGTAACAAGTTTGTACTTAGAAAGTTGCCAATAAAACTGTCTTCATAAGTTTTATTCATTATGAACTTGGAAGGAATTTAACTACTGTGTTCATTTTTCCAAAAAAGTAAAAACATTTGTCATCTAAAATTCAAAATGTATATATAATGTTTTAAAGTGAGATGTTATTTTAATTAGAATATATCTCTTAGATAAATGATGGGTTTTATAATGACATTCCATTCAATTATATCATATTGTTTGAGTCAATTGACCCTCAACCCTTACACTCTTCTTAGAGTGTTCTTAAAGTATTCTTATAGTATGCTTCACTTTTATGTCATACATATATATATGTATGACATAAAAGTGATATATATGTATATATATATGTATGTCATATATGTATGACATAAAAGTGAAGCATACTATAAGAATACTTAAGAATAAGAATATGTATATATATATATATATATATATAT
>JADRCC010210196.1:0-10358 GCA_019843855.1 Hylomyscus alleni
AAAAAAAACAAAAAACTATAAGCAACTAAGGAAAGCTGGGAGCAGAAGGTCTTACCCAGGGAAAGGACACTAATTCATTATCCAATGCCAAGTGATCAGCCCTGAAAACATACATAAAGTAACATTATACAGACTAAATATGTTATATTTAGCAATGTAAATATGTACATACATGTATTTATACACTTGCAATACCAATTAAAGAAAAAAGAAGCTATGAATTTGAAGGAACATTGGAGAGTATATCGGGAAGAGTTTGGAGGGATGAAAAGAAAGGGAAAAATATTGCAATTAAATTATAACCACAAAAAGAAAAACTGAGATGATCAAGGTCATGCATGCTACATAGCAAGTTTGAGACCATCATGGATAAGACAAGACCATGTATTTCATAAAGGAAGATACAATGGTGGAGGAGGAGTAAAAGGAAGAGGAGGAAGAGGAAGAAGAGGAAGAGGAGGAGGAGGGAGTGGAAAAGGATTGGTTCATAGAATTTTAAAGGCAATCTCATGTCCTTGTAACAATGGCATTGTCATTAACAGAAGCCCTGTAAGAAGCCAAAAATTATGTAATATCACTGTGTGATGGTCTTCAAAGACCAGGTTCTGCTCTCACAGTCCAGAATCCAACTAGATTTTCCCTTGGCACTCCACTGAAACTGTGCACAAAGTTCATAGCACATTCTAATGCTAATAGACAGTGGCCCTTTCTCCTATTGTGTTTCCTCTGTCTCTTTTCAGAGACTTGAAATTGTCTGTGCTGTGGTTTCTCTACTTTCTCACTTAATGTTTGATCTTTCTTGAAACCTAGCTTTTTTCTGACTGTGACCCCCAGAGTTCCCACCAATTCTCTTACCTTCCATCTGCCCTAGATGCTGTTTCTACTTTGATTTCCAGCTGTTTCTTCTTTGACTGCTAGTGGGCTCTTGGTAAACTTCTGTAATTTATGTCTTCTCTACATGGCAGTGTCTCTCCATACTCATAATGTGAACATTACCTACCTTTGATATTTATTTCTGTGGAAACCAATCTTTGTCTTCCAGCTACAGAAATAATGGTGTTTTGTACTTGTTTTGGATCTCTATACTAACAAAAAGTTTCATGGAATGAGTTTCTTGGTTATTTAGTAAATAGTTGTGCTTGATGAGTATCAAGTATGGTGAATGTTAGAATAAAAAGAAATATTGAAGTATTAATCCCCATATATGACCTCATGTGGAAAAAGTGTTATTGTATGCATGATTTAGATAAGGTCACATTGGAGCACACAGAGGACTTAATCCAACAAGAATGTAAGGAAAGAAGTTATAAGAAGAGAAGTTCAGTCAGGGGATGAGTACCAGTAGAGACTATAGTGTTGCATCTATCTATAGACAGAGGATTACCAAAGATGACAGCAGACATTAGAGGCTAGAAACATTTCTGAGGGAGACTGGCACTGTTGGCACCTAGTTATCTATTACCAGCCTCCAGAACTATAAGACACTAGAATTTTGTCACTTTTTTGTATTTTGCTAATGGTACTTCATGGCCCTAAGAAATCGATTCAGACAAAATGCAAAAGCTCAAAAGTCAAATAAAACTGGAATGCATCCTGACTACATTTTCAGTCATATGCACTTTGAAATTGTATTCACTTCTACTTTCTCAGTTTTGTGATCCGTGGAATCAGGCATATACTTAATTCATAGGGTGTGGGTAAGAGTTACGTTTATAGTGTATTCTACACAATTCATACAAAGTAAGGCATTCCATGTGCTGATAACTTGCTTCCTATTTGCATTTGCATTTTAAAGAATTATTTTAGTGGTGTGTACAGGGATATGGGGATGTGTATATGAGTGCAGGTACCCTTAGAGGCCAGAAGAGAATATAGGATACACTGGAATTTTAATAATTACAAGTTGCTGTGAGCTACCCAGGGCGTTAGAAGAGCAATGAGTGCTCTTAACCACTGAGCCATCTCTCTAATTCCCATTTGCATTTTTAGAAGACTGAAAAGCTGCTTGCTGTACTAAGGAGGCAGATCATGTTTCATTTTTAAACAGCCTTTTATTTATGTAACCTATTCAATTCATTCAACAAACATGTACTAAGTCTTTCAGACATTGTTCTAAGTTCTACTGTTGTTCAAAGTAAAGAGAAACACGCCCTTCCTTAAGGACCCTGACATTAGAGAATATCTTAGGTTACTATTGCTTGGATGAGTCCTTGTGACCAAATCCAACCTGAAGAGATAATGCTTTGTTATGCTTGCTCTTCCTTATAATAGTTCATTGTGAAAAACAGCCATGGAAGGAATTCAAATAAGGAAAGAAGTTGGAGGTAGAAGCGATGCAGATGCTTGCTTGTTTGCTCCTTATGGCTTGCTCATCCTGGTTTCTCATACCACCAGCATATAGATGGTACCCCCCACAGCAATCAATCACTAATTACAAAATGACCCACAGGCTTTTGCCTACAGCCAGATTTTATGGAGGCAATTTCTCAGTTGAGGTTTACTCCCCTCTGACAACTCTAGCCTGTGTCGAGTTGACATAAAACTTGCCATCAGAGAAAGTAGGTATAGTTTTTCTTAATGAGCAAAAAAATGAAAGAAGTCAGTGGTAATCACATTTGTCCGATATTCTGCTTCATGGACTTGTGATAAGAACGAAATTAGTTGATCTGGCTATTGAGCCCTAGGAGAACATTTGAAGGTATCAGAACACACTTAAGAAATCATCATTACATGGCCTCATTTGTTGTAGTACAAAGAAATGTTTAGTACGATTACCTTTTTAAAGCTATGAATGGAAAGAAGCAACTTTTATTAACTTTCTTAACTTCAACTCCACATCCTCATGAGATTTGGTAAGAAACCTATTAAAGTTTGTATGTATAAAAATTATATATGTAAAGTGAAATTTCAAGTGAATCTTTGTCATTAAAAAAGAGGAAATATTATGCTCAAATGTCTTTCTCATCTTGAAGGAAGCATCTTTACATATTTATGATCACTTTGTCATTTTCTAAAATGAACATAATGGCAGACATTGAAGTAATGGGGACATTTTAAGTAAGTACTATTGAAAATGTAAAGCAGTAGAAGTTAAGAAAACAAAGTATCTCTGAATATTTAACCACTGTAAAAGAATAAAGAATATCAACACCTTTTTATCTCAAAGGTAAGAAATGATTTTGTGTGCATTTGACATATTTATCAGCAGGAAATATGCTGGAAACACCAACATTTGCCTGCATTGCTCTTGGAAGGTCCTGTGCAGTTGGTTCAAATGTATTAATAATAAACACAGTCCAGTCACCAAAAAGCCATCAGTCTCGTATTAAGTCAAAACACTCTCCCTTGGTGATATTAACTAAGTGTAAATCCAGATTTGATTTTGTATGTCATGCTTCCCATGTCTTCTGTCTTTGGTCTGTCTCTTCTATGAATCTGCATCTATTCCAGTTGGAAGCTGTTTTGTGAATCTGTTCCTGTGTCTGTCTGAGTTTGTGTATGACTGTCTCCCTTGGTGGTTTTGTACTTACCAAGGAATTTTCTCCTTCTTCATTGAACATCACAGAAAGTATCACAAGAAGAATAAATAAAGGACACTTTAAAGAAAGCTTTAACAGAGTTTTATGAGTCTTGATTCCAGCTGATCCCTGTTGGCATCCACCCAATCAAAATAAATTGTACTGCAATCACTGTTTATTAAGCAATATGTATATGTTATATTCAAAATCTATGATGGATATTCATTTTATAGCACTGTTTTCAGCCTACACTTGATATTTTCTGGAAATTATTATAATACAAGTGCATAACTCATGGGAATGACAAAGCATATAATTTAATGGTATCTCTATGCACAAGCTTCTTTTGTAAAGCTCATTAAATGGGAAATCTAAGGCAAGTAAGGTTGATTGGATAGTGTTCTCTCAAAGGCAGGTTAAACAAACAGGCTAAGTTCACAGTAGAATAGTAGGCAGAAGTCCTCAGTAAGCTCAAGGTATTTTACTAGCTCCATTTGTGAGGTCCAGTAAGAGATTCAGTCACTTAGAATGTAAGAGATGCATTTTATCATAATGTATTGCTGTAGTTCTGGACAAGGAATCCTCTTTGACATTTTGCCTCTATTGTTGTGTTGTCTAAAACAATAATCCCTTACAACGAGTGGCCAATGTATACTCACAGTATAACTATTCTTGAGTGGGATATGTCACCAGGATAAAATGTATATAAAACTCTTAACACTGTCTGAAACAATTTGTGAAAACTCTATTAATTTTCAATTTGCATTAATTTTATTTTGAAAAAAGTACTATACAGTGACTTTGGGTAAAATACATAATGCCAATTGAAATATGTGGTGGCAATTGAATTCACCCATGGATTTCTATATTTTGATATTCTATATAGCTCATAGAAATGAAACTCCCCTGTGGGGTCCATGGCACACTTCAAACTTCCATTGTCAGAGAACACTATTTGCATTCCAGAAGCCACAGGACTGCTTGTCATAGTAAATATCAAGAGTCAAGTGATTAACCTCCATCACTAGCTGACTGACTTGAATGAGCAATATCATGTAAACTAAAGAAGCCATTGTTCATTCCTTGGTAGAGAATATATATATATATAATTTTAATGTCTCATTTCATGGAATAGCTCTTTGGCAGTCCTTTTATTTTTTATTAGATATTTTCTTTATTTATATGTCATATGATATCTCATTTCTCAGTTTCCCCTCCAAAAAAAAAGAAAAAAATTAAATTAAATTAAAAAAAAAAACCAAGAACAAAATAACCCTGTTCCATCCACCCTACCCCTGCTCACCAACCTACCTTCTCCCACTTCCTGGCCCTGGCATTCCCCTACACTGGGGCACAGAACCTTCACAGAGTCAAGGGCCTCTCCTCCCATTGATAATCTACTTGGACATTCTCTGCTGCATATGCTGCTGGAGCCATTAGTCCCACAATGTGTACTCTTTGGTTGGTAGTTTAGTCCCTGGGATCTCTGAGGATACGAGTTAGTTCATATTGTTGTTTGTCCTAAGGGGCTACAAACCCTTTATCTCCTCTGCTCCTTTCTCTAGCTCCTTCATTGGGGACCCTGTACTCAGTCCAATGGATGGCTGTGAGCTTCTACTTCTGTATTAGTTGGATACTGTCAGAACCTCTCAGTAGACAGCTATATCAGGCACCTCTCTGGATTTGATAACTGAATATGGGAAGGATTTCCAGGTGGAGTAGTCTCTGAATTGTCCTTCCTTCAGTCTCTGTTACATTGTTAGTCTCTGCAATTCCTCCCACGGGTATTTTGTTCCCCATTTTAAGACGGAATGAAGTATATACACTTTGGTCTTCCTTCTTGAGTTTTTTGTGGTTTCTGGATTATACTTTGTGTATTCTGAACTTCTGGGCTAATATCCACTTATCAGAGAGTACATTCCATGTGTATATTTTTTGTGATTGGGTTAACTCACTCAGGATGATATTCTCCAGATCCATACATTTTCCTAAGAATTTCATAAATTCGTTATTTTTAATAGCAGAGTAGTACTCCATTGTGTAGATGTACATTTTCTGTATCCATTCCTCTGTGGAGGGACATCTGAGTTGTTTCCAGTTTCTGGCTATTATAAATAAGGCTGCTATGAACATAGTGGAGTATGTGTCCTTATTACATGTTGGAGCATCTTCTGGGTATATACCCAGGAGTGGTATAGCTGGGTCCTCTGGTAGTACTATGTCCAGGGGAACCACCAAACTGATTTCCAGACTGGTTGTACCAGTTTACAATCCAACCAGCAATGAAGGAGTATTCCTCTTTCTCCACAACCTCTCCAGCATCTGCTGTCACATGAGTTTTTTATCCTACCCATTCTGACTGGTGTGAGGTATAATATCAGGGTTGTTTTGATTTGCATTTCCCTGATGACTATGGATTTTGAACATTCTTTTAGGTACTTCTCAGCCATTTAGTATTCGTCAGTTGAGAATTGTTTGTTTAGCTCTGTACGCCATTTAATAGGATTATTTGGTTCTCTGGAGTCTAACTTCTTGAGTTCTGCTTCTATTTGTGGAATAGTTTGAGGAGTATTGGTATTAGGTCTTCTTTGAAGGTCTGGTAAAACTCTGCACTAAACCCATCTGGTTCTGGGCTTTTTTGGTTGGGAGACTATTAATGACTGTTTCTATTTCATTAGCAGATATGGGATAGTTTAAAACATTGATTTGATCTTGATTTAACTTTGGTACCTGGTATCTGTCTAGAAAATTGTTCATTTCATCCAGGTTTTCCAGTTTTGTTGAGTATAGGCTTTTGTAGTAGGCTCTCATGATTTTTTGGATTTCCTCAGTGTCTGTTGTTATGTCTCCCTTGTTATTTCTGATCTTGTTAATTAGAATACTGTCTCTGTGCCCTCTAGCTAGTGTGGCTAAGGGTTTATCTGTTTTGTTGATTTTCTCAAAGAACCAGCTCCTTGTTTGGTTGATTCTTTGTATAGTTTCTTTTGTTTCCATTTGGTTGATTTCAGCCCTGAGTTAGATTATTTCCTGCCTTCGACTCCTCTTGGGTGAATTTGCTTCTTCTTGTTCTAGAGATTTCAGCTGTGCTGTCAAATTTCTGGTTTATGCTCTCTCCAGTTTCTTTTTAGAGGGATTTAAAGCTATTAGTTTTCCTCTTAGAACTGCTTCCATTTTGTCCCATAAGTTTGGGTATGTTGTGGCATCATTTTCATTAAACTCTAGAAAGTCTTTAATTTCTTTATTTCTTCCTTGACCAAGTTGTCATTGAGTAGAATATTGTTAAGCTTCAATGTGTACGTGGGCTTTCTATTGTTTATGTTGTTACCGAGGAACAGCCTTAGTCCATGGTGATATGATAGAATACAAGGAATTACTTTAATCTTCTTCTATCTATTGAGGCCAATTATATGGTCAGTTTTGGATAAGGTACCATGAGGTGCTGAGAAGAAGGTATATCCTTTTGTTTTAGAATAAAAAGTTCTGTAGATATCTGTTAAATCCATCTGTTTCATAACTTCTGTTAGTCTCACTGTGTCTTTGTTTAGTTTTTGTTTCCATGATCTGTCCATTGCAGAGAGTGTGCTGTTGAAATCTCCCACTATTACTGTTTGTGGTTCAATGTGTGCTTTGAGCTTTAGTAAAGTTCCTTTTATGAAAGTAGATGCCCTGGCAGTTGGAGCATAGAGGTTCAGAGTTTATAGTTCATCTTAGTAGATTTTACCTTTGATGAGTATGAAGTACCCTCCTTATCTTTTTTGATCACTTTAGGTTGAAAGTTGATTGTATTCGATATTAGAATGGCTACTCCAGCTCTCTTCTTGAGACCATTAGCTTGGAAAATTGTTTTCCAGCTTTTTATACTGAGGTAGTATCTGTCTTTGTCACTGAGGTGGGTTTCCTGTATGCAACAAAATGTTGGGTCCTGTTTATGTACTCAGTCTGATAGTCTATATCTTTTTATTAGGGAATTGAGTCCATTGATATTAATAGATAATAAGGAAAAGTAATTGTTGCTTCTTGTTATTTTTGTTGTAAGAGTTGGAATTCTGCTCATGTAGCTATCTTCTTTTAGTTTTGTTGGAAGATTACTTTCTTGCTTTTTCTAGGATGTAGTTTCCCTCCATGTGTTGGAGTTTTCCATTTATTATCCTTTGAGGGGCTGGATTTGTAGAAAGATAGTGTGTATATTTGGTTTTGTCATGGAATACCTTGGTTTCTCCATCTATGGTAATTGAGAATTTTGTTGGGTATAGTAGCCTAGGCTGTCATTTGTGTTCTCTTAGGGTCTGTATGAAATCAACACAGGATCTTCTGGCTTTCATAGTCTCTGGCAAGAAGTCTGGTGTAATTCTGATAGGTCTGCCTTTATATGTTACTAGACCTTTGTCCCTTACTGCTTTTAATATTCTCTCTTTGCTTTGTGCATTTGGTGTTTTGACTATTATGTGGTGAGAGGAATTCCTTTTCTGGTCCAGTCTATTTGGAGTTATATAGACTTCTTGTATGTTCATGGGCATCTGTTTTTTTTTTTTAGGTTAGGAAAAATTTCTACTATAATTTTGTTGAAGATATTTACTGGCCCTTTAAGTTGGAACTCTTCACTCTCTTCTATACCTATTATCCTTAGGTTTGGTCTTCTCATTGTATCCTGGATTTTCTGGGTGTTTTGGGTTAGGAACTTTTTGAATTTTGTGTTTTCTTTGAATGTTGTGTCAATGTTTTCTATGGTATCTTCTGCCTCTGCAATTCTTTCTTGTATCTCTTGTACTTTGTTGATGATGCTTGCATCTATGGTTCCTGACTTCTTTCCTATGATTTCTATCTCTAGATTTGTCTCTCTTTGTAATTTCTTAAATGTTTCTACATCCATTTTTAGGTTCTGGATAGTTTTGTTCAATTCCTTCACCTGTTTGGTTGTGCTTTCCTGTAATTCCTCTTTAAGGGCTTCTACTTGTTTACTCATATTCTGTAATTCCTTAAGGGATTTTTATGTTTCCTCTTTAAGAGTTTGAACCTGTTTACCTGTGTTCTCCTGTATTTCTTTAAGAGAGTTATTCATGTCCTTCTTAAATTCCTCTTTCACTATCATGAGATATGATTTTAGATCCAAATCTTGCTTTTCCGGTGTTTTGGGATATCCAGGACTTGCTGCGGTGGGAGTACTAGGTTCTGATGAAGCCAAATAGTCTTGGTTTCTATTGGTAAGATTCTTTAGTTTGCCTTTCACCATCTGTTGATCTCTGATGTTAGATGTTCTTGCTGTCTCGGGCTGAAGCTTGTTCCCCCCTGTGGGTCTATAAGCCTGTGTCAGCACTTCTGGGAGATCAGCTCTCCTCTGATAAGACATGTGCATAGAAGGCTGTGGATCAGTCATCCCTCCTGAGTCCTGGGGTCAGAGCACACTCTGGAGACAGGCTCTCTTCTTGCTGGAAAGGTGCGGAGAGGGCTATGGATCTGTAGTCCCTCCTATGTGTAGATGGAGGTAGAAAGGATCCTATCCCAGCTGCCCTGCCACTTTTGAGGCATGTGCCTCCTGGTTTGTCTCACATTAGAAAGTCACAGGAGAGAAAATGTGGATCTCACCTGAGTCCCTGGGTCAGAGTACTCCTTGGAGACAAGCTCTCTGTTTTCGGGGGAAGGGGCAGAGAGGGCTGTGGATCAGCTATCCCTCCTAGGTGTAGACAGAAGTAGAAAGCATCCTGTCCCAGCTGCCCTGCCACTTCTGAGGCCCGTCGAGAAAACTATATTTAGTATGCTAACATAGGTAGTCTTGAAATCCCAGCTTTTGTGCCTTGTTTTTAAATATCTATAGAAACACAGACTTAATGCCTCTGATTGGCTACCTCACACATAATTATCTAGAGCTCTTTTTCTTTTCAATCATTTTCCACTCATATACATTCATTATGCCAATAGAAGGCAAGAAAATATTTTATCTTAGATATGTTAGACTCACTATTAAAATCCATAAAACAATAATAAATTTGAAAGATAAAAGCATGAAAATTTAGTTAATATAAATTTTGTGTGGCTTGTGAGCCTTCTTAAGGAAATCAAGAGCCCCTTGCCAGAAAAATATTACATCTCCATACATGTCATAGTGGAGAGTCATAGAGAAATCTGATAGAATAGCTTGCTATGATTATATGGTAATAAACGGGAGAATTTTTCAGTGTCTGTTTATTCCAATTATTTATTTATCCTCTTTTGTTCTCTGAAATCTGTTTGTATGTGTGCGCTCCTCTGTGTGCATGTGTTTGTGTGTGTGTGTGTGTGTGTGTGTGTGTGTGTGTGTGTGTGTGAATATGGGATGTTAACACCACAGTGTGCATAAGGAGATTAGAGGACAACTTCACGAGTTGGCTCTTGCCTTCCACCTTGTTTGAGATAGGGTCTTTTGCTGTTTGCTGTAGCTGTGTTACCTATGCTCAGAAAACCAAGTCCTGAGCTAGTGGGAATTTTCCTGTCTCTGCCTATCACTTGTCTGTAAGAGTGCTATTATAGATGTATACTTCCATACATCTATAATTATAACCAGAATTATCTAAATTCTAGAGATCCAAACTCAGTTTCCTATGATTTCCTGATAAGAAATTTAGAATTATTGTTTGCAAAGTGAAAAACCAAGCTTTGCAGGAGTATAGGCAAACAATTGGAGGACAGAATGTTTGACATAGACAATAGAAAGGCACAAGCATGAAAGCAAAGGAAGGGCAGAGATATGGCTCAGCCTTAGTACCAACTAAAGCCATTGCATTCAAGGCTTTGAGAGTTTTGTGTTGTCCAATTTATGCATGTGTGTGTGTGTGTGTGTGTGTGTGTGTGTGTGTGTGTGTGTGT
>JADRCC010210228.1:0-10512 GCA_019843855.1 Hylomyscus alleni
GAGCAGTTTTGCATGGCATTTTGCCATTTCGGGAGGCTTGGGTGGTAGTCTTAGCAGACTTGGCTAGGTAGGGCTTAGGCTAGGTTAGTTTAAGTTAGGCTAAGCAATTTTCAAGACATTTTTGTCTCAAGGCTGTAAGACCAGAGCCCTTAGGATCTTCCTCTGTGTTACTGGCATGGAATTACTCAGACTCAAAACTTAGAGATAATACATTTAGAGTAACGGCTGTTCTCTTCCCCTCTTCTTGTAACAAATTGTATGTTTTGTTTCCCCTCCCCTTTTGTGGCTAACCTTGAAAGAAAGAAAGATAAATAAAAGGTACTCGCATTCAAAAAACCGGCCGAGAAGGATTTGATATCACAGCCCCCCATCCCTGCTGGCTCGGGGTACCCCAGGGGGGCGTATAGACTATTACATTGAGCCTTTGCAATGGTAGAGGAGAGCTATTCTTAAAACTTGTCTCTGTAAAGAGGTGCCAGGTTGTTGTCATGGCTCTTCCGATTAACAAACCTAGAATCTGATGTCTCAGTGGTTAAAAGCACAGACTGCTCTTCCAGAGGTCTTGAGTTCAATTCCTAGCAACCATATGGTGGCTCACAACCATCTATAATGGGGTCTGATGCCCTCTTCTGGTGTGTCTCTGAAAAGAGTAATGGTGAATACATTTAAAAACAAAAAAAAACAAAAAGCAAAAACAAACAAACAAACAAAAAGCCCAAGCCTAGAATCACTTTCCATTATGTCAAAATGTCATTTTGAGCTGGAGTATACATAGTTTTCTGTCTATATGTTTGGATATAGAACAAGTATTTTCCACAGTATTTTTATTTTTTATTTTATTTTTTGTAAGTAGAAATCCTAGCCTGACATTATGGCATGTGGTTATTGTAATAGCTCTCACCATTCTGTGGAAAAAAAAAAAAAACTGTTGAACTTCATGGAATGCCTGGGCCACATATTCAATGAACATCTTAAGAAACAAAGCAGTGTAAATAACACAGTGACTATGCTAACCCCAGAATGAAAGAAAAAAAACTCATAAGGCATAAGCAAGTGTACTGATTTTAGTTTATTATCATTCTTAATGGTACACTGGATTTTGAGAGATGACAGAAATCAATTAATTTTTATAACAAAGCCATAACTAATTCAGAAATTATTAAACACATGTTAAAAGAAATAAAAAAGAATGTAAACATGCAATATTTTCTTTGATAATACAAACAATTCTATTTCCAAGGGTTGTTGGTATTGAAAGAAATCATATATCAAGTAAGTATACTTTAGGAAATATATAATGGTATTTATTTGTTAGATTCTCAACATATAATTTAGAATCTTCTATGAATGTTTCATACTTCTTGACATTTGAAATGCATCAGGAAGCTTAGAAGCAATGGCTTTTATAATTATAAATCATAATATACAGTCAGATAAATGAGCCACCTTGTGAAATTACATAATGTTTTAGAAGGAGTTGGGTCCAATACAAAATGTACAGTGTCACAGTGATTAGCAAGGGATGTTGTGGTTTATATTTTTAAAAGTATGATCCAGACACTGCATGTGGACAGGAAATTGAGACTGGGAGCAATCAGTGGGTTTGGGGGTGATGTGGTGTTCACAGTATATTTCTAGTGTATTGTAGTTGACAACATGAGTAATATAATATTGCCTTTGTTGGTTAGTAATCATCACACAGGATCCCCATGGATGGGAGAAATCTGCCACCTTTATTTATTCATTGAAAATAGATTCTTCTCACTAACAGTACCTCTTGAACACAGTTCCCCCTCTCTCCCCTCATCCCAGCTTCCTGTAGACTTCACCTCCCTTCTTGCCCAGATCCATTTCGCATCAACTCTTCAGAAAAGAGCAGGCCTCTGAGAGACAGCATCCAAACAGGCCAAAGCAAGATACAATAAGACAAGACAAAAGCCTCCTGTGGAGGCTGGATAAGGTGACCCATTGAGATGGAAAAGTCTCAAGAGCACATGTGTCAAGTTTAAACAGCAAAAGTTTATAAGGACTCTCAAGCTCTGTACTGTCTTATACAAAATGAAAAAATCTATGAAGGGCCTACAGAATCTATGAAGGGCCTACAGAATCTATGAAGGGCCTACAGAATCTATGAAGGGCCTGACAGTAGTTTGCTGACAACTCTCCAGAAACTTTACAACACTTAAAAGGGGAGGGCCAGGGAAACATTCTAAACTCTTAAAGACAGAAAGAAGGTACACACTCATTTCACAGCTTGCTAAAATCTAACAATACTAGAGAGAACTGGAAAAAGAAAGGCAGAGAAATTTGCAAAAGCAAATTTGCAAAAGCAAAAGAAATAAAACAGTTTTTAAGCATATTCCTTAAAAACTGTTCATATGAAAATTCAATGTTCCAAATGGGCATTAATGCCATTTTATTAATATGAAGAAAGGGATCATCAAAAGAAGGAAGGAAGCTATGGGTGTCACCAGAGACCACCTCACATAACAGAAATAAGCAGCCAACCACACATTCAGGTCTGACTTTACTTCACAGTCAATGACCCAGCTGTCAATTATGACCTGTAGTGCAGCTTTGACATAGAATGCTGCCTCTTATCAAATAGATATTGCCAGCTCCTACCTGAAACTAATATGGAAAAAAAACTTTCTTTCAGTACATGGCATAGATATTTCTCATTCTGCATAATTCTCATCTTCCACTTCCTGTGCAAGTGTGTCCTATGTGACTACTCAAATCTTTGTTTACTCCTAGACAAAAGAGATGTCTCTAGAGAAGTGATACCAGGCTTTCTCTTCACTTAGACATTTGCAACTGTGCTACTAAGACTGAGTCTGTTTGGTTAGAAGCACATGCATTCTCTACTCTGGGCCCTAAGAAATCCTGAAAGAAAGTTTTACTCTCTGTGTTTTATAAATGCACTAGAGTCAAATCAGCCAGGCACAAAAACAGTTTTGAATACCAAAGTAGCACAGGAGCACCTAGAAAGTAATGGATGCTGGGGAACAAATGAGCTCTGTGGGATTTAGACTGCTCTTTAGGCTCTTTTCATTCATTTTTTTTACAAGCTACTAGATAGAAAATAGGAACGCAGTGACACAGCAATAAGAGGTCACTTCCAACCCAGAGAGCCTCCTCATTAAGTTTCAATTATTTTGCTACTTTATAAAACTGCACAGTTTTTCCGTGTTTCTTACATTTCTAACACATGTAGGTGGTTAATATCTCTCCACATATGTTTCACAGCAGGATGTGAACTATTAGAACACTTTCAGCTAAACTTCTTTTTTTTCAGTAGAGCATGTAAATGTGACCCCTGATGGGTGGCGTTTCTTCAGACATGATAAGAATCACTGATGCAGTCACCACATCAAGAAAAGGAAGCCTTGCTTATTAAGTTTCATAGACATGCATTAGGACTAATGGACCACACAAGATGTTCTATGATATGCACTGTGTTTATTTGAACACCCCACAGACCGTCAAGCAGATAGATGAGAGACTAGTAACAGATCATGAAACTATCGTATAATTATTCAATATGATAATACATTCAGTGAAATATTCTGAAGATTTATATTACTCTTATAATCAATTTACTTGCTGGGATAACTTGGATTTTTCTAAAGAAACTAATTTTATTTTATAAAAATCAGATGTTATTTAATCTTGCAAAAAAATTCTAGTGTTTGGCATTCTTCATTTAGCTGAGATACACCGAATATTAGGTCATCATTCTGGTTATAATATGTGAATTGACGGGACCAAAGAGCTGAAATGTGATTTTGAAATGTATTTTCTTTTGTTTATGAGGGTATTATACACATGTGTGCTGTGTTGGGAGTATGAGCCAATGTGTATGAAGTGTAAGAATTTGGAAGCCAGAGAAAACATATTCTATATTATTTATGTTTTTCCCTAGAGATAGGATCTTTCAATGAATCTAAAGCTAGAATGCTGAATAACATGCCCAGTGACTTTCCCAGCCATGTCCCTCTGGGAAGATCTCAGTCAGACCATCCTTGAGTCTTTTGTTTGTTTGTTTGTTTGTTTATTTAATTTATTTTTTTACTTATACACTTTTTATCCTCCCTCACTGCCCTCTTCCCCCTCTTCCCAGTCACCCCTCCCCCAATCCTCTCTCTATCCTCCTTTCCTTCACCTCTGTGTGGATGGGGTCCCTTCTGACATCTTCAAGTCTCTGGAACTACGCCTGAATCTCTATGTATAGTCTGAGGATTTTAAGTGAAGTCCTCCTGTATGAACATCAGACATATCTACCTCCAAACTTTGAAAACTCTGTACACTTTAGTATAAAGCCAACAAAATACTCTGAAATAATATAGACCAAATTATTTGGGAAACACTTCTCGTGGATGTCTATGTGCGTCTTGATATTTCCTCAGATTCGGGAATCCTCCAGACATTCAAGACAAAAGGTAGTTGAGGGCTCATTGTGCACCTGGGAAGACAGACACTGAAATTACTAACAGTGTTATATAGTCAGAACATAGTGTAGGCTTGGACTTGTTGAACTGCCTTTGAAACAATGGTCAAGTTATACTTTTTATTCCTGTTGAGATTATAGCATTATGATATTGTTCAGTACTTTCATATTTTTTCTTGATATGTATTTGATATATAAGCAATGTTTAACATCTTAAGGATTTATTCTCGTTTATTCTCTTTATAAGGCTTTAGTTGTTTAACCAAACAGGAAGTGTGGGAGAAATCGGATGACAAATAGGGAGTATGATACCTATAATCACAGGAGGTATCATTAAGAGAACTTGCACAGTTATGACTTAAGGGAAACAATGATAGGACAGTGACCAGGTGACTGATACTCTTGTATTTTATGTGATTGACACTAAATCGTGTACTCAGAAAATAGGCTAGTATCTTACATCTCATGAAAGATGTGAACTTTGTCAAACCAATGAAATCTTATATCTCAATAAAGATGTGAACTTTGTCAAACCAATGAAATCTGACAGGGAAGGTTTTGGGTGAGCACTATGTGACAGCTCCTCATTTAGAAAGACATTCAAAGTAATGGTATAATTAACATGTGCAGGACAGGACAGTCTTTACACAGTGGGTGAGCAGAAGTATACATTTCAATGATCAAGTATTTAGGATAAATTGACCCCTTAGAATAATTATAGCAAGTGACCACATGCCTTGTTTTTTTCTTGATGCCTCCCCCCATATCTACTTTTTTTGAGACTAATTTTACTCAGTGAACATGATTTTGACTTATATCTGCTGCATGAATTGTCATAAGATTCAAGACTTAAGAAGAAATATCAAATATTATAAGTAATTACTCTATCACCCGTTTATGCAAGCACACATGTGAGAGTATGTAAGCTTCACACAATGGACACAAAATAGAGCTGATAGGAGTGAAATAAACCAAGAGCAAAAGTATTGCTCCAAGTGCCCCTAGGATCTAGGCAAACAAAATCAATGCTTGAGCTGTGCTGGGTTTAGAAAACTTAATTTTGTTCCGTACTTCAAAATGTGAGCCATTTTTTCTCTATCATTTCCTTCAATTTGATAAAGATGTGGCCATAATCACATTTCCTCCTTTCCTTTCTATTTTAAAAGAAGAAAATGAATACAATAACAACAACAACAAAAATAACTGAACTTCAGTCACCCCAAAATAACCTTTAGATGCTCAGGGATTGGGGGTATTGGGAATCGCTCTTGACAATATGCTTCTCCTAAAATATTTGTCCTCCTACTTGCTTACGAGAGAGACACTCTCCTGTGTTTGAGTTCCAAAGAAAAAGCAGTTTTCTGAAGTCAGAAAAGTTAAGTTTGACCAACACAATCCAGTCTGAAAGAGTAAATAACTCAAACATAGTTCCCATATTTGGGCACAAGTTGTATGTATCCCTTAGATAGCCATCATACTTATCAAGTAGATTGCTTGGCATGATTATACAGCCTAACATACCTCAACAATTTAAAGGTATAAAACAATTAACACTTTTGTCTGGTGTGCATATCACTTTTGCTGACCTAACTGTCGCCTGGCTGTCATTACTTATGCTTCTGTTTGGTGACTCATGTTGAAAGCATCACTACACTTTGACAAGGCTAATGTAAATATTTAGGACTTGGTATGTTATCAACCTACAGGAAACCTTCTCATCTCTGCCAATTGGGTCAATCTCATATATCTGGCTTCACCGCTTCGAACGTATTTCAATGAGCAGATTATTTTAGTAAATATCTAACCAAGATCTGGTCAATCTATGCAAGCATTTTTTTCATGATTCTTATAGGGACAGATATTCATGTCATGAGGCAATACAAATTACATGGCTAAACACATATAAAGGAAATATCAAAGAAATAGACTTCAATGAACAAATGCATTGCAAGACATGTTGGGCTTTGCAAGACATAGTGTGCTTTGCAAGACATGTGGTAACTTTCATTGTATGACATAACACAAAGACCCTTGGAGAGATAAAATTCTTTGCTACTCAAAGCATTAAATGAGAGAACTTCAGTCATAACATGCTAAATGGAGTTGTAGATGACAGCTTATGTAAAGCAGGCATGGTTAGTCAGACTACTCAGCGTTCACAATAGATCACAAATGATTTCCATTTAAATGGAAGTTCAGTTTAAATATCTAGACCCAGGATAGAATTTATTTTGAGTCCATTTATTTCAAGAATTATTACCCTTCCGGGAGTGTGCCATAGGAACTGTAATGCTTAGAAGGATCTATCTGCAAACATGCATTTGACCCACTGGTACTGCCTGCTCTATTTATTTTTTGTACTGCTGAACATCTACAAATTTTACTTAAAATATTTCTCAGTGCATCTGACTATTACAACACGTGTGAATTAGAAATGAAATAATCTACTGGAAAATGAACCTGTGTGTCTGAGTGTCTTCCAGAAGCACAGTGAGTTTACCATAACATTTTGAGGATCACTGCTATGTAAAAGTCACTCTGTTCTATAGCAAGATCTGTGAATGTTTGTGGCTATTACACTTATGTCCCCCAAATTCCTGTGTTAGAGGCTTATTTTCACGTGCATTAGTGTTTGGAAGATGGACCTTATAAAAGATATTTAAGTCAGGAGGTTAAATTCTTCCCAAGTAACTCAATACAGTTTCATAAAAGATTTATAGAAACAGGTTCTTGTCTTTGCTCCTAGTCAGTCTGCATAGCAGGCTCTATTTGCAGGGATCCATGAGGCTCTGACTTAGTTGGAGTGGCCAGAGAGTTGTAACTCTCCGAAGTAAAGCAAGGCTGGTTGCCAGGCCTCTTCTGATGCTGCAGCTTCCCTGGAGTAGGTAACAGGAGGCAGGACACTGTGTGGTGCTAGAGGCCGAGGTCGGGGCCACCAAACTTTGGCAGGTGAATGTGCCCACCTGGTTGGGCTAGGTGGAGCGCCTGTGACAGATGCTTCAGGAGCACATACTCTTCCCTGAAGTGTTACATCTCAATTAGACAGGCACTCTCAACAGATCTTTGCTGAAATAACTGTTGCACTTTATTTCTTGTGTATTAGATATTATAAACATTTTAGGGTGGGTTGGGATCTAAAGGTAGATGCTTTCTATGGGCTTAGTTTGAGATGTTAGGGATGCCACATCTGCATATGGAAGGACTTCAGGTGCTGTCTCTATGTGACCCATTTGTCACAATCCTCTCAGTGGGGTGTTGTGGTCAAGTCCTCCAGCACTGTCTTTCCCTCCCGGGGTACCCCAACCTGCAGGGCTAAGAGGAAAGGCAGCAATTCCTTCCTAAGTGACTAAATCAGGCCTTTATTTACTTTGAGGGAAAGTTACAATAGGTAAGGGTAAAACAAACAAAACAACGTTACAAGAGAATAAGAGGAGGGAGGAACAACCTTTTATCCTGAGTGAATGTTAATTGTCATTAAATTCTAAGTCTATAGATAAACCCATGCCAGTATTAATGAACAAGTCTGAGACCCCAGAGCAAGTAAGCTCCAGGGTAGTGTCCCCAAAGCAATAGCTTCTAAGCAAAAACCCCAAGGCAAAACTGCCTTCAGGCAAAATTGTCTCTAAGCAGGAAACCCCAAGGCAAAAACTGCCTTAAGGAAAGAATGCCTCCCACCCAAAGCATCCCAAGGCAAAATTGCCTTACAAGTCCTCGGAGCAGCTTATTTTTATAGACCTGAATGACGTCATAAACTGCCAGTTAGCTAAAACTGTTTCTAATTGGTCAAGCCAAATGAGACACAGATGGCCACGCCCTCAGCCTGTCGGTTGGGCTGCCGTTAAATGTCAGTTAGGCTTCTGTCAGGCTTTGTCTTAAAGGGGACATGGCCCCCCACACAGCACAAGAAACTGGTCAGGTGTAGATTTAACCCCCTACTATCCTCATTTATGACAATTGCTGGGGTTCCTGAATCCACTCAACATTACCAGGTTTTCAGTCTGGTGGCATGGTCCACTGCCCCACAGCTCCTATCCAGTGTGAGAATAAGATGTTTGTCCCCATGTTCCCTTCTAGGTTGTTCTATATGTAGATACTGCAAAAAATTAAACTAATAAAAAACCCCTCACTTGATACCTGTACTTTTATTTTAGATCTACATCTTCCTTTTCTATAACCTCTGCAAAACTGTTATTTCCTTTCAATTTTAAGAACAAATGCAGTCAATTGGAGAGAGCAGGTATAATCTACAAAATTACAGTTAACTGATTTTTGATGATGATACAACACTGTACTGTTGTACAGCACAAAAGACAGCACCTCTAATCACTGGTATTAGGAAAATGTTATATCACTTTGCAAAAAATTAAACCAGGTTCTTATATTTCAGTGATACTGTATTTCAACACCCATTAGATCAAGGGCATCTGTGTATGACTCTATATCCTGAAACTGCTAGAAGAAAACTAGAAGCATGTTTCACATTGTAGGCACAGGTAACAACTTTCCAAATGAGAACAGGAAATGGTAGGATAGGCCATAAATGGCATCTCATGATTACAAAAATCTTTTGTACAGCAAGGGAAACTATGAAGTGGATCAACAGGCATCATGCAGGGTAGGAGAAAATATGTTGCTAACTATCATCCCCACAGAAATTAGTATACAACAAATACAAAGAAGTCTAATCCCTCAACAGAAGAATGGATAAAGAAAATATGGTACATTTACACAATGGAGTAGTATTCAGCCCTTAAAAAATAGCATCATGAAATTTGCAGGCCATTGGTTAGAACTAGAAAAACAAATCAATCCAAGTGAGGTAACAAAGGCCTGAAATGACAAGTGTGAAATGGATTTACTTATATCTGGATATACGATTAAATAGAGGATAACCAAACTATAACCAATAGATCTGGAAAAGTTAGGCATAGACAAAGGGACTAGAGTGGAACCATTCATCTCCCTGGGAAAGAAAAACAGAAGAGAGTTGTGGATAGACAGGAGCCAGCCTGGGTTGTGCTATGGAAGAGGATGGAGAGATCAGGAGGGAATGGATAAGAGAGACTAAGGGAAGGAATGTGGGGAAGAGACACTTCAAATTGAACAGCATTTGAGGTGTGGTATGGAAAGCTAGAGCAGTCAAAAGTTCCTATAATATATAAAGGTTATTCTAATGAAGTCTCAAAATAATGAGAAAGATGGAATCCTACCTGGCCATCTCTGGTCACCAGAGGAGCTTAGAGTACCAGGGCTGAGTTCCATCTTTATTTACTGATTTCCTGTGTTTTGTATTATACACATCCATTGTGCATATTCACAAACATCTTTGTTACTTTCCATTTTCTAGAGTTAATGTCCAGGTATGTACTTGCTGGGTCTTCTGGCAAAGTGCAGACTTTATACTCATCAACAAACACATCTCAGAGTGGTTCTTCTAGTTTTTAATCATAAATGTATTGATCTGAAATATTCAATTGCTAATATTATATTTCTATGTATTCTCATAATCCATGTACATGGCTCTGAATTCTAATTATTTTGACAGCATTTCAATAGTAAGATTTACAATAACTTATTAAAATCTCTTAACATACTGTGTAGATCAGTATTGTGATTAAATACATACTTCACAAAATTTATTTCTAACCAGAGTCCTTTTATAAAATTTTCTGCTTTTTTTTTTCTTTTAAGGTTTTTTTTATTTATTTTATGTATATGAGTACACACTGTACTTGTACAGGTGAGCCTTCTTCTCATTGTTGGGAATTGACTTTTTTAGGACCTCTGCTTGCTCTGGTCAACCTCGCTCACCTCTAGTCTGAAGATAATAAGTATACCATAGCTGTCTTCATATCTTTTTTGTTGTCTTAATATTTTATCCAACTACAGATCATGAACATTTTCTCCTATGTTGATTCTAATAATGTGTTTTAATAATACATTTTCCCTCATTTCAATTTAGTGAACCCTAATTTCTATTAGGAGACATATGATACATACATGTAACGTTTCAGGCGCATATATATATATATATATATATATATATATATATATATATATAT
>JADRCC010210235.1:0-11927 GCA_019843855.1 Hylomyscus alleni
GAAGGAAGGAAGGAAGGAAGGAAGGAA
This sequence comes from Hylomyscus alleni, assembly GCA_019843855.1. Lineage (NCBI taxonomy): Eukaryota > Metazoa > Chordata > Mammalia > Rodentia > Muridae > Hylomyscus > Hylomyscus alleni. Next base: position 28 of record JADRCC010210235.1, read on the forward strand.
GGAAGGAAGGAAGGAAGGAATGGGCTTATTCTTAAGACTGGTATTCTTGGGTCTTCAGGTAGATCTATTTTCAGTTTTCTGAGGAACCTCCAGAATGATTTCCATAGTGGTTGTACCAGGTTGCAATCCCACCAGCAATGGAATGTTCCTCTTTTTTCACATCCTCTCCAACATCTGCTGTCACCTGAGTTTTTTGATCCTAGCCATTCTGATTGGTGTAAGGTGGAAACTCAGGGTCATTTTGATTTTCATTTCTTTGATCACTAAAGTATTTGAACATTTCTTTAGATATTTCTTATAAATTCAAGATTCCTCTGTTGTGAATTTTTGGTTTAGTTCTATACCATATTTTTTTGATTGGTTGATTGGTTTCTTGATGGTTAGCTTTTTGAGTTCTTCATATATTTTGGATATTAGCCCTCTATCAGATGTGGGGTTAGTGAAGAATTTTTTCCTAATCTGTAGGTTGCCAATTTGTCTTACTATGCTCTTTGCCTTACAGTAGCATTCCAGTTTCATGAGGTCCCATTTATCAGTTCCTCTGCTGTTCCAATGAGCTCAAGGCTCTTTCCCGCCTTTTCTTCTATTAGATTTCATTGTATCTGCTTTTATGTTGAGGTCCTTGATCCATTTGGACTTAAGATTTCTGCCAGGTGACAAATATTGGTCTATTTTCATTTTTCTACATACAGAAAGCCAGTAAGAAGAGGACCATTTGTTGAAGAAGCTTTTTTTTTTTTTTTTCATTTTATATGTTTGGTTTCTTTGACAAAGAGCAAGTGCCCATAAGTGTGTGGTTTTATTTCTGGGTCTTCAATTCTATTCCATTGATCAACATGTCTGTCTCTACCAATTCCTTGCAATTTTTATCACTATTACTCTGTAGTAAAGCTTGAGGTCAGGGAAGGTGTTTACTCCAACCATTCTTTTATTAAGAATTGTTTTTGCTATTCTGGGTTTCTTGCCTTTCCAGATAAATTTGAGATTTATTCTTTCCAGTCTTTGAATAATTGTGTTGGGATTTTGATGGGGATTGCAATGAATCTGTAGATTGCCTTTGGTAGGGTGGCCACTTTTACTATGTAAATTCTGACAATCTATTAGCATGGGAGATCACAACATTTTCTGAGATCTTCTTGAATTCTTTTCTTGAGAGACTTGAAGTATAGTCATACAGATCTTTCACTTGTATGGTTAAAGTTACCCCAAGATATTTTATAATGCTGATGGCTTTTGTGAAGGGAGTTGTTTCCCTAATTTCTTTCTCAGTATGTTTATTATTTGTATAAAGGCAGGCTACTGATTTATTTGAGTCAATTTTATATCTGGCCACTTTGCTGAAGTTGTTTATTAGCTGTAGAAGTTCTCTGGTAAAGTTTTTGGGGTCCCTTATTTATACTATCATATCATCTGCAAATAGTGATACCTTTGTTTCTTCTTTGTCATCTTGTATCCCCTTGATCTATTTTTGTTCTCATTGTTCTAGCTAGCACTTCGAGTACTATATTGAATGGATATGGGTAGAGTGGGCATCTTTTCTTTTCCTGATTTTAGTGAGGTTTCTTCAAGCATCTCTCTATTTAATTCTATATTAGCTGTGGGTTTGCTATATATTGCTTTTATTATGTTAAGTATGGACTTTGAATTCCTAATTTCTCCAAAATTTTAATAGGAAGGAGAATTATATTTTTTTCAAATGCTTTCTCAGCATCTAAGGAGTTTATTATGTGATTTTTTTCTTTGAGTTTGTTTATATACTGGATTACATTAGTGGATTTTCATATATTGAACCAGTCTTGCATCCCTGAGATGAAGCTTACTTGATTGTGGGGAATGACAGTTTTGATATGTTCTTGGACTTGGTTTGCAAGAATTTGAGTATTTTTGCATCGATATTCATAAGCGAGATTGGCTTGAAGTTCTCTTTTAGGTTGGGTCCTTGTGTGATTTATTTATCAGAGTAATTGTGGCTTCATAGAATGAATTAGGTAGTGTTCCTTCTGTTTCTATTTTATGGAATAGTTTGAGGAATATTGGTATCATGTTTTCTTTGAAAGTTTGGTAGAATGCTGCACTAAATCCACCTGGCCCAGTTATTTTTTGGTTGAGAGGTTTTTTAATGACTTCTTCTATCTCCTTATGTGACATGGGCCTGTTTAGATGTTATACCTCCTCTTGATTTAACTTTGGTATGTAGTATCTGTCTAGAAAACCATCTATTTCACCAAGATTTTCCATTTTTATTGAATAGAGGGTTTTGTAGTAGGATCTGATGATGCTTTGAATTTCCTCCATTTCTGTTATTGTATCTCCCTTTTCATCACCTTTGGGAATATACAAAAAAATATTGCACAATGCCACAGGGTCCTGTGTTCCACTATATTCGTAGAGGCCTTGTTTGTGATAGCCAGAAGGTGGGAACAACCTAGATGTCTCACGACAGAGAATGAATACAGAAAATAAAGTTCATTTACACAATGGAATACCACTCAGCTATTAGGAATGGAGACATCTTGAGTTTTACAGGCAATGGATGGAGTTAGAAAATATCATCCTTAGTAAGGTAACTCAAACCCAAAATGACATGCATGGTATGTACTCACTTATTAGTGGATATTAGCCAAAAACAAAAGTATAGAATACCCAAGATATAGTCCACAGAACTCAAAAAGTTCAACAAGCTGAAGGGCCCAAGGGAAGATGCCTCAGTCCCACTTGGAAAGAAGAGGAAAGCAATCACAAGTTAGGAAGAAGGGAGGGAGAGAGGGAGAGAGGGAGGGAGGGAGGAAAGAAGGGACCAGGGACAGAAAGTGGAATGGGGGAGGAGAGGAGAACATGATGTGGTATTGGGCAGGGTAAAAAGGACTGAAGCCCTGAGGGCCAGCAGAAAGAATGGAAACATGCAACCTTGGGAGGTAGGACGTTGGGGGGGCCTCCAAAATGTACCTGAAACCTGGGAGGTGATAGCCTCTCAAGAATCAAAAGGAGGGACCTCATATGAAATGTGAACAGTGGGGAGAGGAAACTTATAGAACCAGCGTCATGCAGAAAATCAGGGCATCAAGTGAGGGAGGGGTTGCCACCCCACAGTCAAAACTCTGACCCATAATTCTTCCTATCTGAAAGAACTGCAGGAATAGAAATGGAGAGGAGCCTGAGGAAAAGAAAGTCAAGTGACAGGACCAAATTGAGATCCAGCTCAAGGGGAGGCACCAAGGCATGACAATATTACTGAGGCTATGGAACACTCACAAAAAGGGACCTATCATGACTGTCCTCTGAAAAACCCAACAAGCAGCTGAAAGAATCAGATGCAGATATTTATACCCAATAATAGACAGAAGCTGCTGATCACTGTGGTTGAATTAGGGAAAAGCTGGAAGAAGCTGAGGAGGAGGGTGACCCTGTAGGAGGCCCAGCATTCTCAATTAATCTGGACCCTGAGATCTTCCCAACACTGGACCAATATCCAGGCAGCATATACCAGCTGATATGATGATCCCAACACATATACAGCAGAGGACTGCTGAATCTGGGTTTAGTCAGAAAAGGTATACCTAATCCTCAAAGATTGGAAGCCCCAGGGAGTTTAGAGGTCTGGTGAGGTGGAAGTGATGGTGTGGACATCCTCATGGAGACAGGGGTATAGGAAGGAGGTATAGGATATGGAACATTTGGAGTGTAGAGCATGAGGGGAAAAAATCTGTAGTTTAAAATTAAGAAATACATGAATAAATAAATATATTTTTAAAAGAAACAAGCTAAACACAAACTGTACCAACAGCTTTATAATAATTTTTAAAATTGTTTTAAAAACCTGTTGAAGTGAAAAGAATAATAATTGGAAATTTATGATTTTACCATTTTATACTTTAAGCAAAAAAATGGGCAAGTGTTCTATTTCAACATGCTATGTAAATGGAAAATATAAATTCACTGCTCTCATACATGGAAAGTAATAATCAAATGTTAAAATATGTGAAATAGAGACTAGACAAGCAATATAAAAGAAATCAGCCAAATTGAAAGTTGTCTCATTTGAATATAGATGAACAAACTTTAGCTTCATTACCAAAGAAAACAAAAAAGATGTCAAATTAATGAAACCAGAAATACAAATAAAATTATTACAACGAATACCACAAGAATAAAAAGAAATGAACTGAATCATCCAGGAGAAGTAAATAAAATTCTAGAAAACCAAGATTAACCTAGTAGAAAGAAAAAGCTTAAAGAGGAATGTAACATGAGACTGAAATAACAATTAAAAGCCTACCTATTAAGAAAAGTCCAGGACCAGATGGTGTTGCCATGAATTCAATCAAACATTAAAATTAGTGTGATATCAATCATTAAGTGAAACAAAACAAACAAACAAACAAACAAACAAACAAAAAGAAAATGAAAAAGAAATAGGGTGAGTACTTCTAATATTTATTTTATGAAGACAGGAGTACTCTGACAGCAAAACCACATAAAGACAATGAGAAAATGAAAACTACAGGCCAATACATCTCACAAAACAGATGGAAATATTATTGAACAAAACTATGAATTTTATTTAACTCACTGTGCTGGTTAGTTTCTGTCAAGTTGACACAAAGTATAATAACAAAAGAAAGGAAGACTAGTGTTTAAGATTTGGCTCCATTAAACTGTTCTGCAGACATGTGTAGGAGATATCTTATTAATTGAAAACTGATACAGCATTGAATATCCAAATATAAGTCGTTTAATGCTTTGGATCGGGGGTCTAGCATATGTAAGAAAGACAGCTGAGCAGGTCATTGAGACCAATGATCCTTCTGTCTCTAACTTCCACAGCAAAGAAGTTAGAGGTGTGTAACCCAGCTCTTTTAACATAAGAGTCTAGAATTCAAATTCAAACCTTCATTCTTATACATCACTCATGGTTCATCTTTTACTCCAGTTTCCTACCTTAGTTTTCTTCTGTGATAGACTGTACCTTGTAAAATGAAATAATATATTTTCTTTCTACATTGTTTTTTGTCATAGTGTTTTATCACAGTAACAGAAAACAAAATAGAACATTCATCAGAAAGATGATACATCATGATAAAATGAATTATTACTCTAGCAGGTAACGTGAACATCAACAATGCGAAACACCATATAAACAGATTAAATATAAAATAAAATATCACAATATATGCTATTGGAAACATTTAAAAAACTCTTAATCACCTAGAAAAAGGAGAATTTATCAACAAAATAAAGAGAATTTATTAATAGCCATAAGCTAACATCAGTACACAAAACTGAATCAGTAAGAAGTAAGGAGAAGTGTTCTAAATTTACAGATTGTAAAACTCAAAATTAAAACCTGGGGTATGGTGGTGGGACGAGCTGGGAGGCTCAGGCCACAGAAGTGGCAGGGTAGCTGCAACAGAATCCTTTCTACCTACTTCTACAACTAGGAGGGACAGTGGATCCACAGCTCTCTGAACATCTTTCCCACAAGCAGAGAAATTCTCTTCAGGGAGTGCTCTGAACACAGGTCTCAGGTAGGACTAGCTGGGAGGCATAGGCCACAAAAGCTGCAGCCTTCATTCATGCATCTGCACCCAAGGGGGATGGCTGATTCACAGCCCTCTGCACAGAGGTCCTACCAGGGTAGAGCTGATCTCCCAGAAGTGCAGACACAGGGTTACAGATGTAGCCAAAGACAGCAAGAACATCTAACACCAGAGATTAATAGATGGCTAAAGGGAAACACTTGAATCTTACTAACAGAAACCAAGACAACTTGGCATCATCAGAACTTAATACTCCCAGCACAGCAAGTCCTGGATACCCTAAAACACCAGAAGAGCAAGATTTGGATCTAAAATCATATCTCATGATGGTGATAGAGAAATTTAAGAAGGGCATTAATGACTCCCTTAAATAATTGCAAAAGAACACAGGTAAAGAGGTATAAGCCCTTAAAGAGGAAACAAAAAAAAAGTCTCTCAAAGAATTACAGGAGAACATGAGTAAACAAGTAGAAGCATTTAAAGAGGAAATAAAAATATCCCTTAAAGAATTATAGGAATTCACAACAAAACAAGTGAAGGAATTGAACAAAACCATCCAGGACCTAAAAATGGAAGTAGAAACAATTAAGAAATCACAAAGAGAGACAGTGGTGGAGATAAGGAATCTTAGAAAGAAGTCAGGAGCCATAGATGCAAGCATCACCAACAAAATACAAGAGATAGAAGAGAGAATCTCAGGTGAAGAAGATAAAATAGAAAACATAGACACACAAAGAAAACACAAAATGCAAAGAGCTCCTAACCCAAAACATCCAGAAAATACAGGATACAATGAGAAGACCAAACCTAAGGATAATAGGTATAGAAGAGAGTGAAGACTTCCAACTTAAAGGGCCAGTAAGTATCTAAACAAAATTATAGAAGAAAACGTCCCAAACCTAAAAAAAGAGATGCCCATGAACATACAAGAAGCCTATAGAACTCCAAATAGACTGGACCAGGAAAGAAATTCCTCCTGCCACATAATAGTCAAAACACCAAATGCACAAAACAAATAAAGAATTTTAAAAGCAGTAAGGGAAAAAGGTCAAGTAACATATAAAGGCAGGCCTATCAGAATTACACCAGACTTCTTGCAAGAGACTATGATAGCTAGAAGATCCTGGGCAGATGTCATACAGATCCTAAGAGAACACAAATGACAGCCCAGACTACTATAACCAGCAAAACTCTCAATTACCATAGATGGAGAAACTAAAGTATTCCATGGCAAAACCAAATTTACACAGAATCTTTCCTCAAATCCAACCCTTCAAAGGATAACAAATGGAAAACTCTGACACAAGGAGGGAAACTATATCCTATGAAAAACAAGAAAAGAATCCTCCAAAAAATCTTAAAGAAGTTAGCCACATGAACAGAATTAGAACTTTAACAGAAAAAATATCAGGAAGCAATAATGACTTTTCCTTAATATCTATTAATATCAATGAACTCAATTCCCCAATAAAAAGACATAGACTATCAGATTGGGTATGTAAACAGGACCCAACATTTTGATGCATTCAGGAAATCCACATCAGTGACAAAGTTAGACATTACCTCAAATAAAAGGCTCGAAAACACAAACAATGTTCCAAGAAACAATTTTCCAAGAAACAAGCTGGAATAGACACTATAATATTGAATAAAATTGGTTTCCACTCTAATGTGATCAAAAATGATAAGGAGGAATACGGAGGAATACTTCATACTCATCAAAGGAAAGATCTACCAAGATGAACTCTCAATTCTGAACCTCTATGCTCCAATGCAAGGGCATCTACATTCATAAAAGAAACTTTACTAAAGCTCAAAGTACACATAGCATAACACACAATAATAGTGGGAGACTTCAACACCCCACTCTCTCCAATGGACAGATCATGGAAACAGAAATTAAACAAAGACACAGAAAGACTAACAGAAGTTATAAAACAAATGGATTTAACAGTTATCTACAGAACTTTTTATCCTGAAACAAAAGGATATACCTTCTTCTCAGCACCTCATGGTACTTTCTCCAAAACTGACCACATAATTGTTCACAAATTAGGCCTCAACAGATACAAGAAGATGGAAATAATTCCTTGCATCCTATCAGATCACCAAGGACTAAAGCTGCTCCTCAATAACAACATAAACAATAGAAAGCCCACATACACATGGAAGCTTAACAACATTCTAATCAATGATAACCTGGTCAAGGAAGAAATAAAGAAATAAATTAAGACTTTCTAGAGTTTAATGAAAATGAAGCCACAACATACCCAAACTTATCGGGCACAATGAAAGCAGTCCTAAGAGGAAAACTCATAGCTTTAAGTGCCTACAAAAAAGAAACTGGAGAGAACAAACACCAGCAATTTGACAGCACATCTGAAAGCTCTAGAACAAAAAGAAGCAAATTCAGCAAGATGGTTCGATGGCAGGAAATAATCAAACTCAGGACTGAAATTAATGAAATGGAAACAAAAAGAAGAAGAAAAAAAAAAGAGGAGCAGATTCTTTGAGAAAATCAACAAAATAGATAAACATTTAGCCAAACTAACTAGAGGGCACAGAGACAGTATCCTAATTAACAAGATCAGAAATGAAAAATGAGATATAACAACAGACACTGAGAAAATACAAAAACTCATGAGATCCTACTACAAAAGCCTATCCTCAACAAAACTGGAAAATGGATTTAACAGTTAAAACAGATTTAACAATCCTGGATGAAATGGACAATTTTCTAGACAGACACCAGGTACCAAAGTTAAATCAAGATCAGATAAACAATCTAAACAATCATCAATAGTCTCCCAACCAAAAAAAAAAAAAAGCCCAGGACCAGGACCAGATGGGTTTAGTGCAGAGGTTCATCAGACCTTCAAAGAAGACCTAATACCAATACTCCTCAAAATATTCCACAAAATAGAAATAGAAAGTATTCTACCCAATTCATTAATTCATTCTATAAAGCCAAAATTAATCTGATAACTAAATCACACAAAGACCTAAAAAAGAAAGAAAACTTCAAACCAATTTCACTTATAAATATTGATGAAAAAATACTCAATATAATTCTTCCTAACAAAATTCAAGAATCCATCAAAACAATCATCCATTATGATCAAGAAGGTTTCATCCCAGGGATGCAGGGATGGTTCAATATACAGAAATCCATCAATGTAATCCACTACATAAACAAGCTCAAAAAAATCAAATGATCATCTCATTGGATGCTGAGAAAGCATTTGACAAAATCCAGCACCCCTTCATGATAAAAGTCTTGGAAAGATCACAAATTCAATGCCCATACTTAAACATAGTAAAAGCAATATACAGCAAACCAGTAGCCAACATTCAGAGCAATTGGAAACAAAAGAAGATCAAAGGGATACAAATTTGAAAGGAAGAAGTCGAATTATCACTATTTGCAGATTATATCATAGAATACTTAAGTGACCCCAAGAATTCCACCAGAGAACTTCTAAACCTGATAAACAACTTCAGCAAAGTAGCTGAATATAAAATAAACTCAAGCAAATCAGTGGCCTTCCTCTATACAAAGGATAATCAGGCTGAGAAGGAAGTTAGCGAAACAACACTCCTTATAATAGTCACAAATAATATAAAATACTTTGGTGTGACTCTAACAAAGCAAGTAAAAGATCTATATGACAACAACTTCAAGTCTCTGAAGAAGGAAATCGAAGAAGATCTCAGAAGGTAGAAAGATCTCCCATGCTCATAGATTGGTAGCATTGATATGGTAAAAATTGCCATCTTGCTGAAAGCAATCTACAGATTTAATGCAATCCCTATCAAATTCCAACTCAATTCTTTACAGACTTGGAAAGAGCAATTTGCAAATTCATTTGGAATACCAAACAACCTAGGATAGTGAAAACTATTCTCAACAATAAAAGAACCTATTGTGGAATCACCATTCTTGACCTTAAGTTGTAATGCAGAGCAATTGTGATAAAAACTACATGGTATTGGTACAGTGACTGGCAGGTGAATCAATGGAATAGATTTGAAGACCCAGAAATGAACCTACATATCTATGGTCACTTGATGTTTGATAAAAGAGCTAAAACCATCCATTGGATAAAGGACAACATTTTTCAACAAATTGTGCTGTCTCAACTGGCAGTTAGCATGTAGAAGAATGCAAATTGATCCACTCTTATCTCCTTGTACAAATTTCAAGCCCAAGTAGATCAAGGGCCTTCACATAAAACCAGATACACTGAAACAATAGAAAGAAAGTGGGGAAGAGCCTCGAGCACATAGGCACGGGGGAAATTTTCCTGAACAGAACACCAATAACTCAAGCTCTAAGATCAAGAATTGACAAATAGGACCTCATATAATTACAAAGCTTCTGTAAGGCAAAGGACACTGTTAATAGGACAAAACGGCAACCAACAGATTGGCAAAAGATCTTTACTAATCCTATATCCGATAGAGGGCTTATAGCCAATATATACAAAGAACTCAAGAAGTTAGACTCCAGATAATCAAATAACCCTATTAAAAAATGTACAGAGCTATTCAAAGAATTCTCAACTGCGGAATACCAAATGGTTTAGAAGCACCTAAAGAAATATTCAATATCCTTAGTCATCAGGGAAATGTAAATTAAAATAACCCTGGGATTCTACCTCACACAGGTCAGAATGGCTAAGATCAAAAACTCAGGTGACAGCAGATGCTGGCCAGGTTGTGGAGAAAGAGGAACAGTCCTTCATTGCTGGTGAAATTGCAATCTGGTACAATCACTCTGGAAATCAGTTTGGCAGTTCCTCAGGAAATTTGACATAGTATTACTAGAGGACGTAGCTATACCACTCCTGGGCATATACCCAGAAGATGCTCCAAATTGTAATAAGGACACATGCTCCACGATGGTCATAGCAGCCTTATTTATAATAGCCAGAAACTGCAAACAATCCAAATGTCCCTCAACAGAGGAATGGATACAGAAAATGTGGTACATCTGCACAAAGGAGTACTACTCAGCTATTAAAAACAATGAATTTATGAACTTCTTAGGGACATGGATGGATCTGGAGAGTATCATCTTGAGTGAGGTAACCAAATAACCAAAGAGCACACATGGCATGCACTCTCTGATAAGATGATATTAGCCCAGAAGCTCAGAATACTCAAAATATAATCCAAAACCCACAAAAAACTCAAGAAGAAGGAAGACCAAAATATGGATGCTTCATTCATTTTTAGAAGAGGGAACAAAATATCCTTCTAAGAAGTTGCAGAAACAAACTATGGAGCAGAGACTTAAAGAAGAACAATCCAGAGATTGTTCCACCTGGGAATCCTTCCCATATTCAATTATCAAACCCAAACCCTAATGTGGATGTCAGCAAGTGCTGGCTGAAAGGAGTCTGATATAGCTGTCTCTTGAAAGGCTCTGACAGTTCCCTACTAATACAGAAGTAGAGAGTCACAACCATCCTTTGGACTGAGCATAGGATCTCAATGAAGGAGTTAGAGAAAAGACCCAAGGATCTGAAGAGTTTGCAACCCTTTAGGATGAGCAACAATATGAACTTACTAGTATCCTCAGAGCTCCCTGGTACTAAACCATCAACCAAATAGTACACACAGTGGGACTCATGGCTCCAGCAGCATATGTATAGCATAGGATGGCCTAGTCCTTCATTAATGGGAAAAGAGTCCCTTGGTCCTGTGAACGTTTATGCCCCAGTGTATGGGAATGCCAGGACCAGGAGGTGGGAGAGGATGGCGTGGTGAGCTAGGGGAGAGGAAAGTAACAGTGTTTTGTTTTTGTTTTGTTTTGACATTTTTTTGGATGGGTATAGATATCATTTGAAATGTAAATATAGAAAATACCTAATAAAAATAAATAAAACCTGGGATATTTTAGTTAAAAAGTGTTTGATGAGCAAGTCTGAGGATTTGGGGTCAGATAATCACAAGCCATATAAGAAATGATCATGGCAATGTATATCTGCAGCACTAAAGCAGGAATTCAATCGGTAGGTCTACCCAGCTAATCAATGAGTTCATATTAAGTCAGAGATGATAAACCAAGAGGTAAGACAGTAATATATCAAATAACACAGATTTTATCAGTCTCTGTCCTTATGCAAATGTGTACTCATTTATATTCATACTTGTATATATATGAACACTATGCTGACAAGTTTTATGCCATCTTATCATAAGCTATAGTCATATGAGATTAGGGAACCACAATTTAGAAAAATGCCTTTATAAGATAGAGGATCCACACATGGTAGTATAAGCCAAATAAACTCTTTCCTCCCCTAATTGCTCTAGTAACAGTATTTTATAATAGCAATAGTAATCCTAATTAGGATT
>JADRCC010210251.1:0-10224 GCA_019843855.1 Hylomyscus alleni
GTGTGTGTGTGTGTGTGTGTGTGTGTGTGTGTGTGTGTAGGCATGCACACTGCCACTGTAGAAGTGCAGGTCAGAGGACAGCCTTGCATGTTAGGCCTTACCTTCTACCTTGAGAAGAGGCCTCCAGATTTCTTTTCCACTTCACAGGCCAGGCTAGCCGAACCATAACTTGTGTGGACTCTGGTTTTATATGCCATCTTCCCACAGGTATGCTACAACTGTGTCTGGCTCTTATGTGGGTTGTGGGGATTTAAACCAACCAAGCTATATTTCCTCCTTCTGAGACTAAAGCTGCCCAATCGCTGCCTAGGACTGACTGTCAGTTTGCGGATGCAGGGTTCTCCCTGTCTACCTGCCAGGAGGTTTTCCTAGGCTCAGGGTTCTAGTCACGGCTTATCTCCCCTGGCCCTTCACCCAAGGCTGAGAGCTGTGCCTCCTGGGCTTCCCTTGCCTGCCCGACAATCTCTTTAGCCAACTTCGGTGATCTGCCCCCTTTCCCACACGTCACTTCACTCCCTTAGGTGATTAATCTCAAGGCCAACCGGATGGATTCTAGGATCATCAGGAAACAAGGGAACACACCTGTGGGCATGTCAGTTAAGGATTATCTACATTGGGTCAACTGTGCTGGGAAGGCCTACCTTAACCATGGGCAGCGCCGTGGTATGGCTGGGGTCCTGGACGGAGTGAAAGACATCAAGCTGACCATCAACAGCGTCTTCTTTTGCTTCCTGGCTGTGGATGTCTTGTGGTGGAGCACCTTACGCTGTCATACATTCCCCACAAGGACAGACTGATTTTATCCTTGAACTTTGACCCAAAGTGAACCCCGCCCCTTAAGTTGCTTTTGTCTGCTATTCGATCATGGCATGAAGAAGTGACCAAAACACCTTCAACTCAAAAAGGGTATCCACCGCAGGAGCCACAGACTGTGCCTGGGTCTGTATTGAGATATGGAATACTGGACTTCAGCTACATGACTCAGATGTGCTGAGCTCACTCGTATCCCAGTCTTGGCAAACTATTAAGACCTGTCTGCCCCCGCCCCAAAGTGACAGAGAGCAAACAGCCAGTAAATGATTTTGAATTAAGCCTGTCTGGGTTAAGGTGGGGAAGTCAGTTTTGACACTGTTATGAAAAAAATACAGCCCAATTTTTGTTCAAATGCACCAAATTTACTGCCTGGATTCTCATTAGCTACTGTCAAGGGAGAAGCAGATCGACAAGATAAATTATGAAAAAATTATTTTTAATGTACAAAAAAGACTTATTTACAAGTTGAGCATGTCATCTCAATTTATAGCATGTAGAAAAAGCTAAAAATGTTTGGCAATATAAATTTGGCTGGACCAAATTTGGATTCACCCACAGTCTATTCAGGCATGACGATGTCTACACAAAATAGATACAGACAGAGAATGGGAAGCTAAGGTCTATGTCAGGCAATGAGCCCTTGAGAGCCAGAGACCCAGGGGCACGGCCCAGAGCTGTCATTTAGAGTTGGTCCTGTCTCTGGATTGTAAACAGAGAAGTTTGCTGCCCTGGGACACAGAGGGTCCAGACTCTGTTGGGAAGTTCCTCACCACAGCCCAAGGTCCTGGCCAGAAGGAAGCTCCGAGTAGTGAGGTTTGGTTTGGCAAAGTTTCTATTAACTGAAAGGGACAGGTTTGGGATGTGCACATGTGTATGGCGATGGAGGCATGGGTTCACCCTGCAGTGCGCTCTGGACTGACTCTTTCTGGAGTCAGTTTCCACATGCCATTTCTTATCTGGGGGCAGGCCATACCAAACAAGCAAATTCAGTTAAGAGTTCCTCCAGGTCCAAGAATCAATCCCTTCAACCGTCCGCTCAACCACAGACACCATGCATGTCATCATTGGTCCATGCCAAATAACCTGGAGAGGACGGTAGAAGTCAGGGGGCCAGAAAGTATGGAGGCTGCAGGTGGTGGTTCAGTGTTGACTGCCGGCCCCCAGCACGGTGTGGGGGAGCCCTAGAATCTCCCATGGGAGAGTGGTCAGAGAGTGCACTGGAGAAATAGGAGCGGGTAAACTCGTGACTTCCTTTTCCTGGGCCCTGACCATTCCAAGTCCACAGCAACCCAAGGTTTGCAGACACAGGTCTTCTTCCCAGGAGGGGCTTCACTTCAGAACCCTGTAAACAGGCCAGGAGAGCCCCCAGCCCCCATAGTAAAATACGTATTTTATTAATTCTTCTCTACTCAGGAAATCTGCTGGTCCCACTCTACCTAAGGAAATGGAGATGCTACAGTGACTGAGGAGACTATAATATCCCAGGGGATGGATGCACCTTTCTCCTCTGTGGTGAGCAGACTTGGCAAGCTAGCTTCATGGAAGAATCCGGGGGAAGCAGTAATCCCTTTTCCTTGCAGGTGGTGGAATGGCAAACTCATCTTCTCAGAGCGGAGAGTATCCGGCACGGTCTCAGATTCAAACCCAGTGGGCATGCACTTAGAGAGCCCTTGGCCAAAGTACTCTCTCATTAGCTGAATGCTAGAGGCAAAGAAGCCAGAACCTCAGAATCTCATAAACACCAAAGGCTGGCAAGCATCACACAAACGAGTTTCTTTTCTGAATAAGACTTTGAGTGTCCCCCAAAATAGGTCGAACGGCAGAGAGGATGCCCCTTAATCTTTTCTTAAAATATTTGCAAGAGACCCATGGGCACGGCCCGGAGCTGTCACTTGGAGTTGGCCATTGCCCAACCCCTCTCAGGGCTCACCAACACTTTCGGACAATGAGAACAGATTAGATCCTCATATTCCAAGAAGCTACTGTTGCTCAGGAGCCAGGGCCTCTCTAGGTCATCATATTTAAAAACTTGTTCTCTTCAGCCAGGCTGGTGAGCATGGAACTCATGTCCCCCACAGCCATGTTGCTGATGCCCGCAGGGATGGAGGGCAGTGTCAAGGAATTCCGGGGTGTGGTGAGGCGTGAGGAATTCTGGGAGAGATTGTGTAGAAGGGTTGGGCTCAGTGCACCAGAAAACAAACTCGAGTGATCACCATCGTCCATGATGGCGTCAAAGTCAATCTGGGGGGGCTCCAGGAGCTGGGAGTCCACAGTGCTGGACACCTGGTTGACTCCTGGTGAAGGCAGAGGCTCAGGCTGGATAGTGTCTGAGCAAGCTTGCGGTTGTGGCGGCTGGGGCTGCATGGCTGGGCAGCCTCCATTCTGTTCATACATGTGGATCTGACCATAGTAGTATAGCGTGTTCTGATCCTGGGACCGCCCTGTGTCCTGAGATGGCTGAGGAGCGAGGGATACCATGGCCCCCGCGGGTCCCTTGGGCATAGCTTCTGCTGTCTCTTGGTTGGCTGATGTGACCATGGCTTGGCCAGAGGTCCTGGCGTACAACTGCTGTTGTCCAGAGCGTACTCCACGGTGACGGCTAGCCGTGTTGGGTTCTGGGGGTGGCCGAGGCTGCATGAGACCAAAGCCCGCGTTCTGCTGGGACTCCATGAAGCTAGGCTGATGGGATGACAGAAGGTTGGAGCCCTGTTGGTAGATGTCCTGCTGGGGATAGCTCAGGACTGGGTGAGGCTGTGACACTGCAGCCAGGGACGAATTGGAGATCCCAAGCTCCCGTGGATGGCCACTCACTATGGTGGTATTGGGGACAACTTCCATTTGCTGAGGGAGTCCCAGGTGGCTGGGCTTGGCTGCCATATTGCTGCAGGATGGGGAAAACTGGTTCAGGGATCCACTGACAATGTTCGGGCTCAGCTGAGGGTGGGCTTGGCTATAGTTGGCCTGTGGGCTCATGGCTGCAGCCATACCCAGACACTGACCGACTGCGGCTGGCTGTCGAGGCTGTTGCGTGTAGCTCCCTCTTGATGCAGACGGGGCTCCTCGAAGCTGTAGGTGTGGCTGGGTGCTGTCTAGACCTCCTGAGCTGCTCTGCAGGGCTTGCGGACTATATCCCGGATACTGGCCAAAGGCTGGCTTCTGCTGAACCACAGGCAGGTTGCCGTGTGGAACGGGACTCGGCTTCACTTGGGCAGGCAGGGCATCCACGGTGCCAGAACTCACCTCATTCCACTGCACTGGCATGTTGCTCTTGTTGAGGTTGGAGGAGGGGCTGTAGCTCAGCTGGCAGCCCCCCAGTCCAGGAGCAGAAGGACCCACGTTGGAGTCAGCAGCGGCCAGCCTGCGGTGGCCCTGTAGCCCAGGACTGGGCAGTTTAGAGTTCTCAGGGAAGCCAGTACCTTCTGTGGGATACACCTGCCGAGCGCCATCATCCAAGGCGCCACTGGTGTGAGCCTTGATGTACTGTACCACATCATCCGGCAGCACCAGCTCATCCTCCACCAGTCCCAGGTCACACTCTAGCCCTGTACCGTCTACCCCAGCAGCCACGGCCTCTATTACCACATTCTCATTGATGCTAGGGGGTCTGGGAGAGTAGGCGTTGCGGGTCAGGTTGCTGTCTATGCTGGGGTGTACGTGCAGGCCGCGCCGATCAGTGCAGGGTGGCAGTGAACCTGGATTCATGTTGTGGGTACTGTGGAAACGTTGCACTCGAGGCAGAATAAGGGGGTCGGGGCGCCGCACAGGATCGCTGGCCCTCCGCGTGCTGCTGTTTGGCCCCTCATGGGGGAAGGCAGGAGCCGCACCTACGTAGCCATGGCCATGACCGTGGCTGTAGGTAGGCCCATCGCTGCCACGCCGTGGCCCCAGTGGATGTGGGCAGGTGCCAGGCAATGCACGCTCAGGAGCATCCAGTAATGCCAGGCGGGTACGAAGGCTCACGCGATCGAGACCCGGCAGTGGTGTGGGCGGTGGTCCACCGGTGGCCGCTGCGTACTTGGCACGCAGGTTGTATTGCTGCGCAGGCGTGAGGTTGAGCAGCCCTGGGCCACCGCCACTGCACTGGCTGGCCTCACTGGAGCGCCGAGAGGCATCTGTGGAGATGGGGTCATAGGAGTCCGCTGAGCTGGCATTGTGCGGGCGTACGCCACCGAGAGGCGAAGCCTCGCTGGAGCGACGGCTGGAGAAGTAGGGGGAGATGCCAGATGAGCGGCGGCTCACAGTGTAGGCCGAGCTCATGGTGCTGGTGGAGCTGTCTCGTCGTTCCTGCAGCTGGCTCAGCATCGTCACTTCGGTCAGCTCTGGTAGCCGCTGGTTGGGCAGCAGTCCCGCTGGCCCACCACCCCCAGAATTGTTGAAGTTTTCCAGGACAGAACCTAGGAAAAAACAGAGGGGTCACAGGAGGCTATGCTCCACAGGACACAGGCTCCCTGGGCTGTTTTCCAAAACCGAAGGATCACCTACATCTCGTC
This sequence comes from Hylomyscus alleni, assembly GCA_019843855.1. NCBI lineage: Eukaryota > Metazoa > Chordata > Mammalia > Rodentia > Muridae > Hylomyscus > Hylomyscus alleni. The sequence goes on from JADRCC010210251.1 coordinate 5,304, forward strand.
TAATAGAGGTAGTAGAACTAGTAACCAGTTCCCCTACCCACCCCTCTTGACCAGACTGATTCTGGAGCCCTATGGCAAGGCCAGGTACACAGCAGGCACTCCATAGTAGAAGAGTTCTGGGTATAAGAAAGAAAGATGGAAACCAGGTGAGGTGGCACACATAATTCCAGCCCTTGGGAGGCAGAGGCAGGCAGATCTCTGAGTTTGAGCCCAGCCTGGTCTACAGAGTGAGTTCCAGGACAGCCAGGGCAGCACAGAGAAACCACCCCAGTTTTTTTTTTTTTTTTTGCTATATATAAAATTCATTCATCTGTACCTATGGGGTTACTGACAGCAGGGCCCAGGTTGGCCTGTTAACCAAAGAGGACCTTGAACTTCTGATCCTCCTGCCTCTACCTTCTGAGTGCTGGAGTTACGGGTGTGTACCACCACACGCTGTTGATTTGGTACTGAGCACTGAACTTACGGCCGTGTGCGTACGAAGCTAACACTCCACCTACTGAGCTACGCATCCAACATCTGCTTTGTTTTGAGGCAGGGTCTCTCTATGCTATATAGACTGATCTTAGAGTAGGCAAAGGAGAAGCCAGCCCAAGATTGCAGAGGCCAGTCAAGGCCTCTCACAGCACTTCAGAGCTGAGATGGGTGAGCCCGTGACCTGAGTGCAGGCAGCTGTCTGCAATCCAAGCAAGCGTCCTTTGGGATGGCAAGCGTACTGCCCTCCTTTCCTTAAGCCTTTGCCTCGACGCCCTAAATGCGGAATGCCTAGATAAGGAAGGAGCCACAGCCTATGTTCAGAGGCTGACAGCAGCATGCGGCATGAAGGACAGCGTGCACATTGGAGCTGCACAGACCTGAGCTAAGTCTCGCTTACTGCTGGGCTTGGTTGGGGTACCTTCGACTCCCTGAGCCTGTTTCCTTTCCATGCCGCACAAGGTAGGACTGAAGCAGGCAAGTGCGTGGCAGGCTCAGTAGTCGGGCTTCGCTTGGATCACGCTGCACACACCCTTGGCCAGCAGAGTACCTCCACATTTGCAGCTTGCCCTTCACGGAGCTTCATCCATACCCCCTCTCCAAACCAAAGAACCTGGTCACTTTGATCTCTAGTTCCCTACCAACCCTTAGGAACCTTTAGAGGCCAGACAGACAACCTACAACCAAGGAACCAGGTTGATCCAGCTTGAATTTGTTTGGGGTGCATGCGCAGTGACGTAAACTATATCCCTTGAATGAACTTTTAGGGAGAATCCTCCATTTATCGTGTTATACTTGCATATGATTGGGTGTGCGTATGGTTAAAATTAAGGCATGTCCAAAGAACTAAGGCTTACGCGTAACCTAAGCCTGTCAATCACACACAAAGGATCACCCACACCTTGCCCCTGGCAACCAGCTCCTCCTCCTCTACTTCCTAGAGGAAGCCCAGGGCAATACCCAGGAACCTTTGAGCTTGTAACCTGGCATGTACCCGTGCTTCGCTCGACTCTGAATAAAACTTTTCTCTGTTTTGTTATTTTGGTGGGCTTCTTCAGTTCTTTGATTGAATAAGACACCATGAACTTGGAACCATCTGATCTGCCCCATTGTGGGCAGCCAGTCAGACTGTGCGTGGTGCCTAGAGGAAATAGCCCCAGGCTCTCTCCCACCTGGTCTGTTACACCTCACTCACCGTTCGCTGGAAGGGGAGGCAGCTTGGTGTTGCGGGTGTGTGGAGCTGGGCCGGCCCACGAGCAGGAGGAATCCTTCAGTGACTTGAGTTTCTCTCTCTTCAGCTGCTCAAAGCGATGCATGGTGGTCATGTGTTTGCGCAGCTGCAGGCCACCAGTGGAGGGTGCAGCCAGGGCTGAGGGGTCAGCTCCTGGAGTCGTGTCATCCAGTGCTGTCAGGTCTCCCAGACTCCCGGGCCCTGTCCCCGGCATCTCCATGCCACTGTCATTGTTGGGGGCACTGCCCAGGGGAGAGGGCTCGCTGCTGCAGGATGACTGGGCTCCGGGGCTGGACTGGCACAGCTGTAGGGACAAGGTGGAAGACGCGGGCTCAGAGGGCATGAGAAGTCACCCAGTCCCATAAACCATTCCACATTCACGCCATGCTCTGCATGCTTGGGCAGGGACATGAGGAAGCAGGGAACTACTTTAAAGAGGCACTTGCAACCCATCCCTTGTGTGCCTGTGTAAGACGATGATTAGGTCTAACTGTGGCCCTTTCCCTCAACTACGAGTCTGACCCAGACTGCCTTCCACGCAGCAGCATGCACAAGGATTTGTCGTATTGTAGGTAGAAGGTGACTAAGTTCATCCAGAGAGAAGGTATTCAACACAGCACCGCTGACGCGCCCACAGTGAAGTGAGGGACAACAGAACTCTGGTGACTTGGTGGCCAGCTGCCTTCTGCTGCACAGATGCTAGAGAAGACAGAGTGCGAGGGGCGGGAAGCCCTGGGGAGTGGCCTTTGCTTGCATGACCACTCCAAACTGGCATGCTGGTTAGCTTTACCTATCAACTTGACACAAGCTAGATTCACCCGGGAAGAGATCCTTACTAAGGAATCTGTGTGCATGTCTATGGGGTGGGGGTGGGGTGTCTAAATTGTTAATTGAATGTGGGAAGGCCCATGCAGAGAGTGGGCGGCACTGGGCTGTGTGTGTCCTGGACTGTCACGAGTGAAGCTGTGCGAAGCAGCCGACAATGACACATCTATTCTCTGTGCTACGGACTGTGGATGTGATGTGTCTAGCTGCTTGAGCTCCTGCCTTGATTTTCCCCAGGTGGGTAGGAATGTGGAACTGTAACTCAAATCCTCACCTCACACTTGCCCTGCTGTGCTTTTTCTCAGGGTCTTTGTCCTGGCAAGGGAAATGAAACTAGACTACTTGGCTCTCCCTCTGGGCTGGGGTGGGGCAGGCAGATAGACAAGAAACACCACAGAACTCTACGACATCCAGCGCTGCCTGAGATCTGGGCTGGGAAGCAAATTCTGGAGGCAGTAGTTTGTGGCTCGTCTCTGGGTCAGACGATTTCCCTGTCCCTGCCTCTTCCTTGGGAAGACGCAACAGTGCTACATGCTGAGCTTAGCGGAGACGGTCCCAACAAGCAGGAAAGTCCAGTCTCCACCTTGGTGCCCTTCACAATTCTTTGCTCCGTCTAGTCTAGACACGCCCCTGCTCTCCCTTGATCTCCACACCTCACCCCTACCCTCCTTTGTTTCCCATACCTGCCAGACTTACTCTTGCTGCCTACTTCTACCTATTCCCACTGTGCCACCCGATAATGGTCTCTCCAAAAACCAGTTCAACCTCTGCCCATCCAGGAGCACTGAACGGCACCCAGCCCACCCTCTCTCCCTGGACGGTCCCACCCCCCGCCCCATTCCTCTGCTCACCTCAGTAGCGTCTATCCTTAGGGGAGGTACAGTTGGGAAAAAGAGGTGGAGACAAAGAACAGGTGGTTAGAACAGAAGGAGCACAGGCTAGAGCAGGGAGGACACAGACAGGGACAGAGGGCTGGGGACCCACGGTGGCACCCAGGTACTGGAGAAAAGACAAACACATCCTGTGCAGACTGGCCTGGAGGAAGGGCATCTCCCAGCCCCAGCCTTAGTTGCCCAGCCGGAGCTGGGTCAGAGAAGGCGAAGGAAATGAGACAGAATTCATGAGGGGGTGCAAGGTGATAAATGAGGAGAGCTGAACTGCAGCGAGATGGGGCGTCCTTTTGTTCTGAGAAAGGGGTGCTCTAGCAGGACCCTCAAGAGGAGGCTGGGCTTCTGGGCCTCGTGCAGAGCTGAACAATTGAGCTCTGCCAGCTGGGCACCAGCTCTGTCTTACCCCGGAGCTCTCGGTCTTGATGGCTTTGATATGTAGGCAGTCCTCCACAGTGTGGCTGGTGCTACTGGCCTCCACGCTCTCCTCAGGTCCCCGGCCACCTGGCTCGGCGCTGGCCTCATTATCCCCATTCTCCTTGAGCAGCGGAGCACGGACGTGCACATCATTACGCTGTTTCTTGGTGACATGGGCATCTGGCCCATGGACGGTCTTCACATGCTTGCGGAGTGAGCTGGGGTCTGTGTACCTCTTGGTGCAGCCTGGGATCTTGCAGATGTAGGGTTTCTAGGAAGAGAGCCAGGCCTGGGTTATGAACGGGGACCCAAGGACAAACTCTGAACAGGTGCTATAGCTGCTCTGAAGCTATTCCATGTTCCCTGGCAGCCCTGGAACAGGGACAAGTGCTCTAACACATTCATAGCCTGTGCCTTGAGTGCACCAAGTGAAGTCCACAAGAGCCTGCCCTTCCCATCTGCCTTATATACTACCCTTGCATGCAGAGGGTGTACAGTGTCAAAAGAACTGCCCAGAGAGGCTGGTGACATAGAGCAGAAAGAGTATGGGAAAGACCCATGTGCTCCCAGGAACCGCAGGGTTGTCAGTCTCATTAGACCTTAGCAGTTCTTAGTCCTTAGCAGGTAGGACCAAGGAAACTTTTAGTCACCTGGCCACTTGGGGCACACCTGAGCATCCGAACATCTTGTTTCTGTCCTAGGCTTGTACACACTCAAATGTACAGATACAAACCACCACCTAAGGTACCTAACCCTGCACATATCTTTACACATGTATAACATACATACACACATATACATACACATATAAACCACCCTCATTCATATCCACACAAACATGGATATACCTACAAACCCACACTTGGCCCCGTATGCACTACATAGATGCACCCCACCACGCACATACAAGTGCACAACACACATGTAAATACCTCCATACATGTATACATGTTCCTATATCTACATGAGCATAAAGTTCTTATACACACGAACGCCTTTCATCTGCACTGGCATATCCACCATGTTTACTCATACACACACACACACACACATACACACACACACACACACACACACACACACACAC